>JABUQX010078831.1:0-10958 GCA_015478945.1 Trachelipus rathkii
ATGTAAATATTTTTTGGCCTATATCCCTATAAAACCACTTAATACTCCGGAAATTGGTTGGTCTCATAACTTAGAAAACGTCAATTTAAGACCACCTAAAACTATAAAAAATTCGCTTTTCTGCTTTTTTGAAATTGCATTTCAATGAAACACATTATTTTTTCAAATGCTGAAAATACCGTAAAATCAATTTTAAGATTTACCAAATAATTTCAAAAATGTTGATGTTCGGAAAAATCGTAACTTTTAAGAGTTCTAAAATCCTCTAATAAAGAAATGATGAAATATCCTATTTTCTTTTGCGACATTTTCTAACAAATTTTTTATAACTAATTTTTATTATATACAAAAAAAGGATTTTCACTCAATTTTGTTGTATTTAAATATCTGGTATATAAACACATATAAACTCATGAACTACTTGGCTATAATATACTCACACTGAGTAATCCCAAGTTTTAAGACAATTCTCTTTAACATATTAATAAATTCGCTTTTTCTGGCTTTTTTGTAAATTGCGCAGTTTCTTCCAACCTCAATTAAGATACAATAACTCTATCACCTTCTTAAATGGCTTGACATAATACGTTAAAAACTCATTCATTAAGATTTACCGCAAATTTAATTCAAAATGTTGAAATTTAGGAAAAAATGTACTTTTAAGAAAGTTCTTAAATTTTTTAATGTAACATATGTCTCATTAAGTAAATAAAGCGTCACTCAAGTCATGACGAGTTACAAAATTTTTTATCTTAAAAAACATATAATTCTCTACAACTCACATCGAGAAAAATATTTGGTTAATAGACGATTGATCACGACAGATACTTTGCATAATTTTCCTCGATTTATAAAATACCGCGCTACTAATTTTGAGAAAACACACACCTTATTAAATCCTTATCTCAATTAATATTATTCGATTGCTTATTCTGCGTATTTTGAAATTGAGTAAGTTGTACATGTAAACAAACCATTATCTTTTTCAAATGCCTGAAAATACCCGTATCGATACAAACCCAAACTTTTACAATAATTTTATAATAATCAGAGCAGAACCTCCCCAAAAGATATTTGTAAGATAAAATAAAACTCGTATCTAATTTCTAGGAGGAGTATCTATGACATATAATCTTGTTATATCCTGATGGAGATAAATCCTTAAATATGAAATAAGCTTAATTTAACTCTCTAGATAGTTAATATCACCTTTTCCTTCTCATATTTAACACCACATGCGTTATACAATACCACTCCTCGAAATTCTCCCTTCTCCATAAAACCTTGGACATGCTGTTCTATCATCTCTTCTATCTCCTTCAGTTTTTCTTTATCTGAGTCAGGGATCTTCACTTTTTGCCTCATAACTACGCTCTCTGCTACCAACTTGATAAAATTTTCTGGTAGGAAGAAACAAAATCTCGCCTGAAGAAATATTCCTGGAGTCCTTGTTGATATAATGGTCTTGCAAATAATTTAGATTACTATTATATAATTTAAGTTCGCACAATAATTAATAATTATGTTTTATGCAATTTATACGTGAGATATATTAAAGGTGGATCCCTCTTTAATACAAACTGATCGTTATAAAATGATGTTTCCGTATTACAAAATAAAAGGCTTACTATGATAAAAATCGATCTACAAGGTCACGGACTTCTCTCAAAAAATAATAAAGTTTTTACCTAGATCAAAAAAATATTTAAAACTAATATTCATAAAAACATTACTCGCACTATTAATTTTATAATAACTCGGGGTAATTTTTGGGAATATGGCGTCACTTCCTCTACTGTGAATAAGAAACTATATTACCAAACCATCTTAATGTTCTCTTATTTATTCTCTCATTCACGCCTTTTTTCACAGCTCCATATCACGATTATTCCTCATTTTATAAATTCTTTTCACCTAACACGTCCCAAAGATTATCTATCTGAACAAACTGCACCATAGAACTATACCTCTTATTCCACACCATAGTTTTGCTATTATACATTAACACCGGTAACAACATACCCTCATGAAGAACCATAGCACACTCAAGACTTGTCCCCTTGCATTCACTAAAGATTTAATTGCTTTGGCCAACCTGCTACACTCTGCATCATCCCTTCCGTTTTCATCCAACGTGCAGTAGCATAAATATTTAAACTCGAGATACTTGTTCCAAATACTCACCATACAACATGATTTCACCCTGGGGACTGTCCTCACCTACCACCTTCACCTTACTCTTATCTACATTTACTTTCAAATCTCCTCCTTTTACACCCTGCTAAACCCCTCTACCAATCCTCTCAAACTGTCTTCAGATTCGCCACTTAAAACCAAATAATCTGTCTAAAATAAACAGGGCACCTACCATTCTTCCATTTTCTATTAATCTAACACCGTCCCCTGTCACCCATACCTTTAATTCTTTGATCACTCAATCCATTAAGAAATTAAATAGCTATGGAGACATAACATCCCTGCTTCCCTCCACTATTAATATTAAACTATTCGCTCTCCATTCCGTTATCTTACACCCGCTTCATTAAAAGCGTACACTTTTGATTCATCTCATCCGCGTCACTCACTTTTGATTCATTCCACTGCAAGTCTACTATAAACCACTATCACCATACAACACTAAAACTTGCCACAGAGTTTTTCTATTAATCCTGTCATACGCCGGTCTCAGATTCATAAAACCCAGATACAGTTTGTTCTTCCTCTCTCATTTGCTTCAGTGTAAAAAAAATTTATCTACAGATCCTTTTTCACTTCTTAATGCACCTTGTTCTTCAACAAAAAGCCCCTCAGTCATTCGACGCACACTTTCACCCAAAATACTAGCATATATCTCCCTTACAACACTCAATAAAGTAATTCCCCTATATATAGTTTCTACAGTTAACCTTGACACCCTTGCCCTTATATAAGGGTATACTATCACTATTACCCTCCAATCCTTCGGAACTACACCCTCCACAAACGCTTTGTTACACAACTTCCTTATCCAGTTAATCACAATTTCACTTCCATCCTTGATCATTTCACCAATAATTTCATCTATACCTTGCTGATTTACCGTTCTTAAATTTTTTCTCTATCAATTACCTCCTCCTCCTCAAAATACCTATTACTACTTACACCAGTGGTGCCCAACCCGTAGTCCCGCGGGCAAACATTTGCTCGCGTACCGTTCTAATGTGCTCGCGACTTCACTTATCAGGATTTATTCACGTTTTTATTAAAATTAAATAGTTTTAGAAATTATATATATATATATATATATATATTATATTATATATATATAAATATATATATATATATATATATATATATATATTATATTATATATATATATATCTATATTATATATATCATTGATCTAATGGTCTTCCTGCCTTAGTGACTATTGGGGAGTTTTGTTGACCGGCTGACAAATCTAAGTGCTTCTGACAGGTCCTCGTCTAAATGACACGCATCCGCTACTCTCAGTCTACCTTCCTTTGGATTTTCCCCTTCCGCTTTGCTTACCTTGTCTAGTTTTCTTTTACTCCGTCCATTTCAACTCTTGTTGATGGAGCAACTCTTTCTCCTTTCTTGTTAATTCTGGTGTTCCTAAGGGTCTGTTTTATCTCCACCTTTATTCCTACTTTTCTTTAACGGTCTTCTTAGCTGGAACTTCTAACTTTGTTCACTCTTATGCTGCTGATTCAATTCTTTTCCTCTACTCATTTCATATGTCCTCCCTTGTTGTAATCTAGAGTTTGCCGTCCGTCTACAGTTTTCAATTCATTCTGCCGAGGGTCGAAATTTCTTAGTGGGCTAACCCGATTCTTGGTGAAATTAAACTCTTAGAAACTCACTTCTTCAACTCCTCTCTAAAACACCTCAAAACTTTCCTCCCCCTCGACGGCTCTAATGTCTCACCTGTTTAAACAGCCAACAACTCATTAAATATCTTGGAACTGATCATAAATAGGAATTGTCTTGGAGCCCTCATTCAAAATCGGTTGCTAAAAAGCCTCAAAGAAGCTGGTTATTTTGTTCAGATTGCGTGAAATTTTTCTTCGCTCATGTTACTGCCAGTTAATAAGGTCCTTGTTCTCCCCTGTATGAATAATTGCTTTCAACATTCGGTGGATCCGGTTTTCCACCCTCCTTTGGATATGGAGGCTAAGGTTAAAGATACTAATAAACTGTCTCCTACTTCTAATTCCCTTGACCCTCTTTCTCTGTTACGAGGTGATATTGGTGCCCATCTCTTTTCTATAGGTATTACAACGGCAGGTTCTCGAGACAATTGATCTCCCTTCCTCCAACACTGCGTTGCCCTCGTAAAACAAGAGTGACTTACTCTCACATGACTAATTGTTGTGAATATTGGATACTCAATGTTTATCATTGTTGTGCCTCCTTCTTCCAGCACATTTGTTTGTGAACTAATTGCCTTCATCCATTTTTTCCTACAGTATTCAAATCTTCCTCTCTTTTAAGTCTCGCGTCTACGCCCACCTGAGGGAATGGCATTAGACAAACGAAATTTTACTTTACTTTTTGTTTTTTTCTTTTCATTCTTTTTTGTTTTTTGTTCTGCCCAACTCCTTATCCTTTAGAAAAGGGCCTGTCCCGAATGTGGCAATCGTATATATATCATATATATATATAAATATATATATATATATATAATATATAATAATATATATATATTATATATATATATATAAATATTATATATATATTAAATAATATATATATATTAATATAATATATATATATATATATATATAATATATATTTCACTAATATATATATATATATATATATATAATTATATATATATCTTCCCTATATATATCTAATTATATCTATCTATCTATCATATATATATATTCTTTTATATATATATATCTTATATATATATATATATATTATATATCTATTATAATATATATAAATATATATATATATATATATATATTAATTCAAATTTAACTTTCCCAAATTTTCCTCGTTCTATGTGTGGCTCGCCAAAAAATTTTAAATTTTTAATTTGCTCGCGATAGACTAAAGGTTGGGCACCACTGACTTACACCATCAAACCCACACACATTCACTATCACCTCATCATCACTACCAATGTAAATGCTATGTAGATTTTCGAAGTTTTCCATCCACACTCTCCTCGTGTTCATTTCATTAGTCTCGAAGGCACGACCCCAATTCATTATTCTATGACGAATCCCCTTCCTCACTTTTTGATATTTCGTACTTCCTTCCAGAACAGATTCTTATTGCCTCGGAAGTTTCCATTCGTCGTCCTTCCAAACTTTCATTTTTTTTACTCCTTATATATATTTCCAAACCCCTTTCTCTCAAAACCTCGTTGTTGGTTTTTAGCACATTCAACCACGCCTCTTTATTTTTACTTTTAACCGCTTGCATCACCTCTTCATCCTACCATTCACTATTGACATTCTTACTTCCTACTTTAGCACACACACATACTTCTTTTGTTCAACTAACAAAGGCTTCCTGCATTTGCGTCCAGATTTGCTCAGTTTCATCTTGTTCACATTCAACCTACTTATTTGCAAGTGCTTTCGTAAATTCCTTATAACCCTGTTCATTTAACTCTTAATTCTCCCCACATCCTTCCTTTTTTCTTTACTCTCCATCTAACTTAATTTTTCATAAAACAAAATGATCTGATATATCTATCCCCACCCGCTTCACCGATTTAACATTCCATCACATACTTCAGCCTCATTCCTCACCAACTTTAAATACTTATGGATAGTCTTGCGCTCGAAGAATGTATTGCTTACACACACACACCTCACAGAAATCAATCACCTACCAACCTTATGTTCTCTCGCAACACCAAAGAGACCTGTTATACCATACCTTCTTTCAATCACCTATCCAACCATTTAAGTACCCAATCTGAAGCTCCACTCAAATTATCCCAGAAAATATCTCTGCATCACCCTTAGACGATTCATATGCTACAATCAGTGATTTTATCTTTTCAAAATTAAATTTAACCATTAGTATTCATTGGTAGTTTAAATATATTAGCTCCAACATATAATAAAACTGGTTAAGGTTATACTTCTTGCTAGATATAATTCGCCCCCCAAAAAAAGAAAATATTACCATATTCCCTCATTTCCACCCTTGTCCAACAATAACGTTACTTGTAGTCAATTAGATCGGCGTACTAATAATTTAATACATGGTTACCTTTATATCACTCTACCCCTTCTTTGGTACAAACACCGTACTACTTGTTGCTAAATATATTTATATTATCAACTGCTTTCCCTACTTTAGAAACAGATGAATGTAGATCTCGATGTTCAGAACTTAAACCTGTTATTAATTCTTTTGTTTTTATAAGAATTTGATTTTGTAGCACACTAATGGTGTCTCTTAGAGTAAAGCAATCATCCGAAGCTATAATAATAATAATAACAATAATAATAATAATAATAATAATAAAAATAAAAATAAAGTAAAGATTATAATGATCAGCATCATCATCTTCAGCCTCCCAAGGATCCCAACAGATTGTGGTTGGGTTGAACAAACATGCACCAGAAAGAATAGTTAAGCAGAAGAATATGACCTAAGTTGACCAAAAAGTCAACCACTCCCACATACCATCTCTCATACCCTTAAGTGAGGGCCCATCGCTGTCAAAAACCAACCCTAGAGCTTCACTCACTGCATCAAAACCCACTGTGGCCTCTCACCAGTGTCAGGGTTCATCCCCTGGGCCAGGTCCACACCCATGCCCTCCAACAGAACTATGCCATTCAATCCTGTTATGCACCATTCCATTCACTTTAGCCAAATTCATTCCTTTCCTTCAGAAGCACTATTACTAACTCAATTTACTTTTTCTTCAGTCAACCAGCCAGTGGCTTCCCAGAACACTCACCGCTTATTTATTCTCTCATTTACACCTTTCATCACACCACACAACTCCTTATTCTTAACACATCCAAAATGTTCTTAAGATTATCCATCTGAAGCTAGTCTATACCTCTTATTCCACAGCATATTTCACTATTCTACATTAACACTGGTAACGACATACCTTCATGCAGAACCCTAGCACACTCAAGACTTAAGTACCTTGCATTCTTCAAAGATTTAATTGCACCAGCCCCTTCATACAACTCAACTTTCCTATTATTATGCTCGGCATCATCCATTAACTTTTCATCCAACAAAAGTAAAATACCCTCCACTCTCTAACACCCTCCCCCATTACCCCTAGCTTAAATTGTTTCATCACCTCATTCATATACAAGTTAAATAGTCATAGAAACATAACACAATTATTATTAAACCACTCACCCTCCACTCTATTTATTAATACACATGCTTCCCTATCAATATACATACTTTTAATTCCATTTAGAAACTTACCAACACCATATATCATTAACACCTGCCACAGAGTATCTCTATTAATCCTGTCATATGCCTGTTGAAAGTTCATAAAACCTATATTCAGTTTTTTCACTCTCTCTCATTTTTCTAACTCAATTGTTCAATATAAATATTTGACCCATACATTCTCTACCACTTCTAAATGCACCTTGTTCTTCAATAATCCACCCCTCAGTCATTCGACACACGCTTCCAACCATATTATCATATATCTTACCTACAACACTCAATAAACTAATTCCCCTGTATATTCTACAGTTCCTCTTATCACAATTACCCTCATAATTACTGCTCTTCTATAGTCCTCCAGAACTAGACCCTCCACAAACACTATGTAACACAACTACCATATCAAGTCAATCAATTTCACCTCCATTCTTGATCATTTCACCAGTAATTCCATCTATACCTGTTGATTTAGCATTCTTCAACTTTCTCACTCTACTTATTACTTCTTCCTATACACCTACTTCTTTCAACATCAAATACACACACATTCACTATCACTTTTTCATCCCTACCAATGTAATGTAGATTTTTAGATTTCTGAAATGCTCCCTCCACACTCTTCTGACATCCGTGTCATCAGTCACAAAAGCACCATAATCTTAATATCTTTCCTAACCTTTCATATTTCCTTCCAAAAGAACTTGTATTCCCTTGTAGCTCACAATTCATACTCCTTCCAAACTGTTTATCTACCTCCTGTTTTCTCCAATATATGCAACTTTCAGCCTTCATTTTTCCTCCCTATATATTTCCATACACCTTTCTTTTGAAACCTCATCATTGTATTTTAGTACATTCAACCACAATTTTTCCCCCTCCCCTTTTTTAAAGCATCTCTTCATTCCACAATTCACTACTGACATTCTACTTACAGTAAGTACACACATATACTTCAAATGAACTACTAACAAATGCTTCCTTCATTTGCATCCAGATTTACTCAGTTTCTTTCTGATTCACATTCAACTGACTTATTTGCAGGTATTCACACATACTTTTCCTTATAACCCTCTTCATTTAACTTCTCAATCCTAACTCACCACACTTCCTTTTTTCTTTCATCTTCATCCATGCCCCCACTAACATAATTTTACATAAGACAACATAAAATCAATCATACTCTTTGCTTTGACACCATCTCTAACTACACCAACCCTCATAAACTTATGGATAGTCTTGTGTTCAAAGAATGAATTGCTTGCACACACATACCTCTCTCCTAACAGAAATCAATCACTTTCCTACTATTTTCATTTTCTCCAGCAACCATGAATTACCTGTTATACCATCCCTCTTTCACTCACCTTTCACCTTCAAGTCAGATAACACAATTATTTTGAAGCCCCCATTTACCATATGTTACAAAAACACATACCTTAATCTTCTCAAACTTAAATTTAACCATTAGTATTCTAGTACTCACACAAACAAAATACACAGAATCGCAACTCTCCACCTCTTATTGCTCTACACTCCAACACACACATATTTCATCCCACACTAATCTTCCTCACCACTTCCTTTCATTTTTTGTTTTAGTTACATACAGCAAGCAGATCAAATTTACCCATTTAAAATACATCCATCACCTCAATCCTCCTCTACTTTCCATTTATTCCTCTAATACTCCACGTTCCCAAATGTTTAACAGTTTCTCTGATAGACACAAGGTCGATTATGCTGATGACTACCAGGTACAAGGCATTCATGAGCATTCCAGTCATAATAATAAGTTTCTTAAATTATTCTTTCTTTATCCCCCCTTCATTTCCTACAGTAGAGTGCAGAACATGCACGTAAATAGAATAGTTAAGTAGAAGAGCATGATGTAAGTTGAAAGAAAAGCCCACACACCTTCCCCTCATACCCTTAAATGCAAGCCTGTTGCCACCAAAAATCCACTCAAATACTTTACAAAACTGCAACAGACCCACACTGTGATATCGCATCAATATAGGGTTCATCCCAGGTGCCAGGCTCACAAACATGCCCCTTCACAAAACCCTGCCATTCATTCCTATTATGCACCTTTTTTCTCCCTCTATCAAACTCAAACTCTTTTCTTTCAGACACTCTTTTACTGACTCAATCCACTTTTTCTTATTTCACAGCCAATCAATGCCTAGCACATTCACCACTAAACATCCACTTAACCAACCACTGACTAATATCTATCTATTCAAGATGACTAAACCATCTAAAAACAGTCAAATTTATTCTCTCATCTACACCTTTGTTCACACCACACAACACACTAACACGTTCATTCCTTTTTTATCAAATCTTCTCACACCTAACAAGCTCCTAAGATTAATCATCTGAAGAGATTGTGCCTTAGATCTATACTGCTTATTCCGCAACATAGTTTCACTACTAAACATTAACACCAGTAACAACATGCCCTGTTTTTTTGTACCCTAGAGCACTCAAGACCTTAAAGGATTTAATTGCACCATCCACCTTTCTACCATTCACAAGTTTCCTAAGTACTACACTCTGCATCATCAATTCCCTTTTCATCCAACATATAGACTAAATATTTAAGCTCAACATACTTGTTCCAATTGCTCACCATCCAACATGATTTCACACTGCAGACTCTGCTCACCAACTACCATCCCCTTACTCTTATCTACATTTACTTTCAAACCATTACATACTCTGCCAAACCCCTCTACCAATCCTCTCAAAATTTATTCAGATTCACCACACAAAACCATATCATCAGCATACAATAAGCAGATAACCCTCCAATCTCTTCCATTCTCCATCAGTCTAACACCTTCCTCTGCCACCCCTGCCTCTAATTCTTTCATCACCACATCCATATACAAATTATATATACATGGAGACATAATACATCCCTGCCTAACTTCACTATTAATATTAAATCATTCACTTTCCACTACACCTATTCATACACACGCTTAACTTTTGATATATATATAGACTTTTAATTCTACCCAAAAGCCTACCACCAACACTGTGTATCACTAACACCTGCTACAAAGCTTCCCTATTAATCCTACTAACACCTGCCACAGAGCTTCCCTATTAATCCTGTCAAATGCCTGCTGCAAGTTCGTAAAACCTAATACAATTCATTCTTCTCTCTCCTTTTCTCAATCATTTGTTTGAATGTGAAGATTTGATCTACACATCCTCAACCACTTCAAAATGCATTTGTTCTTCCCCAAGCAATAATAATAATAATAATAATAATAATAATAATAATAATAATAATAATAATAATAATAATAATAATAATAATAATAATAATAATAATAATAATAATAATAATTTGGTAATTTAGTTTCTTCCCCAGGATGAATTTTAATACTTAAGGATATATATTTTGTCAAAGCTTATAAGATGACTTTACACAAAATAAAAAAGTTTCCTGTGAATAAATTTCCTTCCATTAAACCATTCATAATTGATATACAGTAAATAAATCTTATCAATAAAGAACAGTGACTATTTTTCAA
>JABUQX010078832.1:0-20000 GCA_015478945.1 Trachelipus rathkii
GCCCAGGGCATTATAGTGTCCCAAGCCCAGTGGTCAACAACATTGGTTGCAGTAATACATGTCTAAATTAGACTATTACGTTGATGAGTATATACCCAATATTGGGATAATACTTAGAGTCACCACAGAGTTAAAGTTTGATTGGGACGTGTGTCAATGGAGGCACACAGATACGAATATATAAACTTCGGCACATATACGTGTCTCAGTGGAGGATTTTTATCCAGGTATTTGTTAAGAGTGAGTTTTGAAATAGTAATCTTAATATGGTTAGAGGAAGTTAACATAAGGATCTAGTGAAAGGGAGGTTACGCCACATTACTGCTAGAATCTTGTTAAAAGATATCGAAAACACCTACAATTATTTGACTTAACTAGTTTGATTCGGGAAATTGACTCGAATCAACATATAAACTAAATTGAGATTATCGAAGGGGTATCAGCAGGTGAATGTATAGTGGTTATACATTGATATATAATGTCCAATGATATGAAATCGATAGAAGATAAAGTGTATGCAATGATATAAGGTACATCAGAATGATTACTCGTAACGACTATTATGCTGGTTATATAGTATATATACTAGAAGAACTTAGTGGAAGCATCAGGGAATATACTTCCCAGTGCAGCGGTTACCTAATACTCATGAGAGATATGTTGTTACTTCTAGAGTATTGGCTAACGCTAATATATATGAGTATAGATAAACATTATATTAATATAGTATAGGCGAGCTCACACTATACATCTTTGCTATAGTTGAATAATAAATATGATAAATATATATTAATATTCTATTTTAATATGACGAGACCTATTAGGATAACTGAGAATATATAAGGATCCGCTAAGTCATGTCAATTCAAATGGGATATATTCACTATATGTTAATAATCTTATTTATTTTGGTGGAGTATCTAATATGTTTGGAAGAATTTTATTTATTGAGCCAAATGGCAAGTATGAACACGTATACAATAGAAATCATGAATCTTATACAAAATATTCTCTTTCATTAATCTGGGGTGACTAATGATACAAGATTATTCTAATTAATTGCATGAAATTTTCGTTGTATCGCTATAATGGGTTATCAGAACATCATAATCGGTATATGATCATATGCATAAGAAGCCAATGCGCTTGATGAGCAAAAATATATAAATGATACCCAAACATTAAATGTATAGGTTAAATGAGAGGTCATTTGTTATATCCGATAGTCTAATTTAAATAATCATATCATATACAAGATAGACGTTGAAATAAAGAATTTAAGGAAATTAACTCGATAAATATAGTTTAATACATATATAAGAGGGGACGCATCATAATAAGTTGTATTATATTTTAGTATAAGTAGCTCATTTCACTTAATATATCAAAACGTACTCAGTACACACATAGTCTGGTACAAATGGGGGCGCTCATAGGTTTAAACGTGCAAATACATCGGTCTAGCAGGAGCCACATCTAACTTATCCTCTCACATGCTTTCCTGAAGCTAATTTCTGAGAGAATTCGCACTCATTGAGAAAGCACCTACACGCACACACTCGCCATGCTTGCTGATCATATTTCTCTGTAACCAATCTCCCAGCCACCACTCGCCTTCTGTCCTTCAATGAATCATCTCCTAGAGCTCACACATCTATTTCCTGCGCACAGGAAGATCAATCATGTCACACTCTCGTACCGTTCCTCCACCTGATACATTCAGCTCACTTCCATATCTTATATAGCGTACTGCCACGCCCCGTTCTTCTACATTCATATAGAATCGACCCGATAGTGTGTCCCAACCGGAAGCATTCTTAGGAGGTGTGTGGACGTGAGGATCTAGATGCCGAGTAGAACAGAGTTGGTGAGTCGCGTAGTTGACTCAGGTCTAATTGTTAGATATGGGCTGGTTGAGATACTGAAGTCGAGAGGCGGAGAGAGAGAGAGAGTATGCACGACAGAGCGTGGAGATCGGAGCTGGTAATGCTGACAAAACAGAAATAGCACAGGGGAGCGAGTCGGAGTCGCGAGTCGATGTCGGTATTCGTTCCAAGAACGTCGGGTCTGGAGTAACGTTTCAAGATAGTAGAGCTTTGGGAACTAGTAAAAATTATGAGAAAAAAAATTACTGAAATTGGGGACTCTGTGAGGGACTGTCAATCGCATTTGAGGCAGTTTACTCACGTTGCGACTTCCACATGCACAAAACTGCTAATTGCAACTTCGGAAGATTTTTTTTAACTGCACCTTATGTTCACTTTGGGAGTAATGAATCCAACCTCAATCTTATAACCCATCTAATTTAAGATGCTGAAGGACCATAAAAAACTCAAAGGTTACGAAGAGACTAATTCTCTCATTGACACTGTGATATCTACCTAGCTGCTGTTTGTATTAATTCCTATCTAACAGGGTAAGCTAAATGAAGATCAACAACAAAAGCTGAATCGGTCACTATGCACATCGACCATGGCGTCCGACCAGTTCAAAGCCAGGCGGGGGGGCGAGCTTAAAATCTTATAGAGCTTATATATACAATGATATTGCTTATTTAATAATATATATGATATCTTATTAGTGACCATACTCATGCTCACTCGTAATATAGCACTAGTTATATGAGGTAGTATATATATATTAATGATATATAATATATGTATCTATATTACATTGTTAAAATAGGTATACTTATAGGCTATAGTGTATATAGTATAGCTATATCAATATATCATATATAGTAGTATACTATATATATAGTATAAGAGAGAAAGAAGACATATACACTAGAAACATTATATTGCAAAAGATTTAACACTATTTTTTACAAATTAAATTATTTTATTAAAACAATAGAATATAATACAATAGCAATGATGGACAAATTCACAATATTAGAGCAGTTGCAAAAGATATTATCAAAGCTATATTTCCTGTGGGCTTCAAGGCAAATTTATCAAACTACTGTTTGAATAAACATACATCATATATTGTCAAGACAGCAAATTTTCTGTGTGCACTCATACACCCAGCCAGCCCGTTAACACTGTTCGTCTTCCAAGTACTATCGTAAGGCCCCAGTCTTGATCCTTCGCAAGAGTACTGAAAGTGCGCTCTACTGTACTGGCGGTGCATCTTGGGCTGAGTAGTTCATCAAACCTTTTTCATGTCGACGGAAAAGAAAGGTTCAGTCTGCCTTTTAAGACTTGGGAGGACAACAAGATCTTTTTAGTTCTTCACTGCCTCAGTTCTTGTCCTTACTCCAAATTTGTAACACAGTTCGAGCTCTTCTTCGTATGGCCTTCTAAGTTGGGTTGTAATAACTATAAATCGATGCTGTCCTTTGCCTGTAACTCATCGATTGTTTATGAGTAGGCAATTGGAAAGGCATGTGAGATATGGTAAAATCATGAGCAGGTGTATTTTCAGTAGAAAACCGTAATTCCAAAGAAAGGTTATAGAATCCAGATACGAATTATTAACGATCTCGCTCCAGAGCTCCTGCGAGTATTGTTGCTGGGATGCTTGCTGAGTGCTGACGGCCTACTAAAAAATCTGTGTATAATTCCTGATAAGTCCAGTTGCTACGGCGATTGATGTAGCTTCTTTAACACTCCGACCATTTTCCATCAATGGTTGATGTGGTGTCGAAGGTTTTGAAGATATCCAAGGTCTTGGATTGGAGAGCATTTACCACCTTGCTCTAACATCGCAGAGTACTTCGCCATCAATATCATAGCCATGGACGAATGACGACTTACATCCTGCTGAATGCAACTGAAACGCGCTTTTTCTTGTGGCGGAATTTCCTTCAATGGAAAGGGTTTCTAATGCTTGCATCATTCGTACAAAGTACTCCTTAAACACTCTGATGCACTTTGTGTTGTTCAGACCATCTGATCTTGCCTTGGGATGTTTGGCATTAATTTTCTTTTCAAGACCGACTCGCGAAGAAACGTAATAATGTTCCTTTTGTAGTTCCCAAGTATGCGGATTTCTGGATTCGTGTCAAATCTTATTTACTACTAGATTTATTTGTGTGAAGAGCAATGCAAGAGAACTATGCTTTTTTATACTTTTTCTCGGCAAATACTGCGGTTGACTTCTTTGCCAGAGCATCGTAGAACACCATCGAAACCCAAAGCCACGCATTTCTCGGGATCCAGTTCTTCGGGCGTGACAAATCGTCAATGGCTTCTGCAATGGTTTTTGTGCGTCAAGCGCTTTCGACATTCGTACCAAAGCCAATCAAATTCCTCCTTGCACTTCACGACCTCTTGTCGAAATAGGCGCAACCCTACTGGATAATTGTTCCTTGTCCCAGAATATCAGCGGTTCATCTGCTAGAAGCTATAAGCCGCACGCTTCCTTTACACCGTTAATTAACGAGCTTTCCTTTATAAGTCATGATTCTCATTCTGAATCCCAACTGAATGGTATGTGGCATTTTTTTCTTCCCCTTTTCAAAAATGGTTTTTCAATACTGATCTCCGCATCTATTTCGTAAGCTGTAACAAATCTTGCAGACTGGCCTTCACATGATGCTTACCCCGCGAAACGGTAAATCGTGGCGTACCAAAAAATGGTCACAGCCGACGAAATTATTGGGGATATTTTTTTTTTCCTAGTGATTTCTAATTAAAGGAGTGCCTAATAAGGACAGTCTTGGATCTAGTATAGGAGGGCGAATTAAACGATCAAACTATAATTTTAACTAAAGGGTGAAAGAGGTATAGAAAATTACCACAAACTACACCTCTTTGATATTTACAGTTGTTCCGCTTTAGTACGCTAGGGAAGTGAAGCATATATGTAGAGGCTTGTAACTCTAAATCTCGTCCTGCCTCGGCAAAAAAAGTGTGTTGCTTGTTGAGAAGAGAATAAACACCTGACTAGGGGGGGCAGCTACCCCCCTGCCCCCTGTCCCCTGACACGGCCCATGAACGTGGACCATTTTGTATTCAAAGGTGCGCAAGAAGTTCATAGAAGAAAAGAAATATCCTCTGAACATATTTTAAGTGATTTAATAATACAATCTATCCCATTACTGAACCTTCTCTAAGTCATTTTTTCAGAAAGCTCAGAAGATGAGTATGAAAAGCTTCTAGATATTGAAGAGTTTATTCGAAAGCTTCGACTGGTTCAAGAAAAAGGTCAAGGTTTTTTTCGCTCATTCTTGTAGCAGCATATTCATAACTTGTAAAAATATTTCTCTGCTGTCAACTGAAAGAAGTTAAAAAATTGTATAACTAAGAAGCTTCAAATAGAAGACCATCGATAAGTATCCCAGTACATTGTACACGAAGAGCTGAAATTGCTGTTAACTGCTCTGACATCCAAAGCCAAGTTTAGGCCGTGAACTGGCTTTTGTCCTGCTCTTACATTTTCATAACATCAGACATAGAGGAAAAAATGGAAGGAGGACCTGGCAGAATGCTATTCTATTTTAATGAACTAATTCATCTTCTATCTGCGTGAGATGACGACTGATGTAGAGTCATGGTAGCGTTTATAAGATATAGAATAAGGGGATATGATATAGGTATATAATAATATATATAGATTATACTGATATATATATATAGATAGTATATATATATAGTAGTATAGGTCAGGATTGGGATGAATATAGTATATATAATATTATCATAATATATATATATAATATACAGAGGTAGGGAAGGTAAGAATGTTAACTGCAGTGGGGAATGGGTGGAAATAGGAAGGAGGTGATGGAAGCGGTTAAAGGTAAAAAAGAAGCGTGGCTGTAATTGTACTAAAAGCCAATGATGAATTTTTTCAAAAGAAGATGCTTGGAATTATTATAACGGAGGAAAAAGAAATAGCTGAAAAGGGTGCTATACGTAGGAGAATAGACAAGAGGTAGAATGAAACAGTTTTGGAAGGAGGATGAAAGGGAGACAGAGGGAATAGGAAGCTCTTGCTGGAGAAGCGCGAAGAGGTAAGAATGAAAATAAGGGGAAATCTGCTGCTTAGAATAATGAATGTGGATGGTGCTTTGTAACTGATGAAATGTGGGTGTGAGAGGAGTGTGGGAAGACACCTTCGAAAATCTGCAGCAAGATTAACGTAAATGATAGAGGTGATGCAGGTGAATGGTGTGTGGGTGTGGATGTGCATAGAAGGATAGGTATTTGGATGAGGTATGGTAGTAAGCAGAGGAGGTAATGGGTAGAGTGAAAAAGTTGAGAAATGGTAAATCTGCAAGGTATAAGATGAAATTACTGGGGAAACTGATGCAACGGAACGAGGCGAGAATGGTGATTGATTGGGATTTGGAAGTTGTGTAGTAAACGCGTTTATAGAAGGGTATAAAGTTCCAAGGTCGATTGGAGGTAGACGGTTAATAGTACCCGTGTAGAAGGGGTAAGGGGAGAAAAGGGGAATCTGATCAGAAATTAATAGGGGAATCAGTTACTTGGAAGTGGTGTAGGGAAGATATATGCTGGTATTTTGGTTGAAAGAGTGCGTCGAGTGACTGAAGGACTGATGGTAAGAACAAGGTGCGTTTAGGACGTGGTAGAGGATGTGTGGACGCAAAATCTCTTACATTTGAAACACATGATGAGAGAAAATGAGGCGGAGAAAGAGAAATAATTGTATTTAGTCGTTTATGCGATTTGCAACAGCGGTATTATAGAGTTAATGGGAAGTCTTTAGGGCAGGATGGTGTGTTTAGTGATATATGGTGTTGGTGGTAGGCTTTGCATGAATGGACGATCAAAAGTCGATGTATACGAAGTGAAAGCGTGTGTAAGTAGCTAAATGCGTTTCAATAGGGGGATTGTGTTTGAGATTATACGGGGAGCGGTGAGAGCACAGGTGTGTACTGCCTTGGTTATTCAAATTTACGTGTATGTGATGGGGGTATGAAGAGAATTCAGATGTGTGGGATGGCGGAAAGTAGTGGTGTTAGTATTGGTGGAGAGAGTGGAGATGAGTGGAGGGTGGCCCTACCTATTATATGCGGTATGCGGATGACTTGGTTCTGTGTGGCGAATCTGAGAGAGTTGAAAGGATTGAGCTAGAGAGGAGATTCTGGCAGCCTAGTGTGTAAAAAGAGGGAGCGTTGAGGTAAACAGATGGAGTTAAGAGTAAGTTATGGGTTGTTGGAGTAGGGATACTCCTCATGTAGTGAGTTATGTTAGATTGGGTGAGCAGCGCTGAACAGAGTGTCTGGGAGTGTGTTTAAGAGTGATGTCGGGTATAGTGTGGTGAACTGGAACGAGCCGATGAGAGAGAGTGGTGAATGGGCAGAAAGGTGGCTGGTGCAAGTGTAGAAGGCGTGTACGGTGAATGGAGTAAGGGGACTTACAGGCATCTGCAGTGAGGAGAGTAGTGCTAGGGTCATGTAGATGGGGCGTAGGCGTTGTTAAACCTGTGTATTGTATAGTAAGATTGAGACTATGCGTCTGGAAAGAGAAGTATAGATCTAAAAGTTCAATGTGTTTCAGATGGACCAATCTTAGGGGTGTGGCTATTGTATCAGACAGTGATTCGATGAAAATAAGGAATGAAACTTGATAAAGAGAGTGTGCTGCTGGTGGTAAGAAAAGGGGTAAGATGAGACGAATAAATGAAAGTATGTTTGGAGTGGTTTGGTTCCATGGATGGGAAAGAGAGAATGATAGTCGGCGTGGTTAAGCGGATGTATGTGGTGGAGAAGTGTTGGGAACGGACCGGGGCTGGGGAGAAACCGAAGACGATACAGTGACTGTGAGTTCAGTAAAACGGATGTTGAGAGACATGTGATTTGGTAGATGGCGAGAAGCAGGTGGCTATAACGCAGAGGTGGAGATGGCGGGGGGTGTGAGGGAGGGTGGGCTGATGGCCGCACGCTGGGCCAAGGATACCATTACCTGGGACGGATCTACCCATAGAGTCGAGGGTCCATCGCGCTGATGGATAAGCTTTTAGGCGCGGGGGGTGGATTTTCCTGACTGCGATGAGTCTCGCTAAGTTAATGGTAGGTGGGACAGAGGTGGGACGGTATAGGCAGGCTTTCGTGTTTCGACTTATTGTCTCATGGATACTGCTTTCGTTGTCCGATGGCCGTCAACGCACGCTTACTGGGCCGAGCTTGGGAAAATAGAAAGGAAGATAAGAAGAACAGAAAGATATATGTTATATAAGTATATATATTATATATAGTATATTATCATATGATATTAGTAGTATATGGAATATATATAGTAGGTATAGTTATAGATAGCGATAGTAGGGAACGCCCCCATCTCGGGGCACAGGAGGCTGCTCGATTAGGAATTGGGCGGGAAGAAAAACAATTCAAGGTACTTCCACGATGTCCTCCATACGACGGGCCCAGATCTGCTGAGGTGCGATTTGCTACGTACTTCAAGTTGAAAATGAAGTTAAGGTCATCACTTTTGGTACGCAATGGGAATAACATCTATCAAAATACGTGTAACCAAGTGAACTAAACAGCACTTCGGAAAATCGACTTCCGGTATTGCTATGACCAATGGAGAGAAGACTAGATGGAACCGGGTAACCTCGCAAGGTCATACTTTCATGTGAAGAAGAGTAACTGTAATTTAGGCAAGTCAATACCTAAATTAAGATGCGACACTAGTACATCTTACTTTTGGACATTCTATATATACTATTATATATATAGTATATATATATATATATATATATATATATATATTATATATATAATATAGTATATATATATATATATATACTATATACTATATATATATACGTATATATATAGTATTATATATATAATATTATATTATATATAATTTAGTCAAGGGCATTGATATGTAAGTTTTCTAAGTTTGCAAATGATATCAAAGTGGCTACCTTAGTAAAGATATGAGGATATATAAAGATTCAAAATGAATATTGATAAACTTCTTAGGTCGACCGATAAGTGGCAAATAAATTTTAATTAATAGTAAGACAAGTGCACAGGTCTTTCAGTTAGGAGACTCCAATAAAAAGATTTAACTACAGATCATGAATGGGGATTGGCTTCAGTCTGTGGACCAAGAAAAAAGATTAGATGCTGAGTAAATGCACAATCTGAAATTAATTCAGTGGTTTGGCAGCAAGGAATAAACGTTAATAAGATGTTAAGTATAATAATCGCAATAATGTTTCAAAGACTACACAAACGTTATAAGTAGCTGTATAATAGCTTTTTTAGGTCAATATTAGAGTATTGCGCACAGTTGGCCCCTTACTTTAAGAAAGGCACCTAGTACCTGAAGAGAGTGTAAATAGTGCACAACGAATGATTTCTGGCTGAGGGTAAGAGCTATGGAAGAACTGAAGAGTTAGGAATGTTTTCTTTAGAAAGGCTATTTCTCATTTCGTGTATTTGTTTGTAGCTAATGGACCCAGCTTATGTATATTTCAAGTTTGAAGTATTTCGAAAAAAATGGTAAAAGTTGAAAAGAACAATGTCAAAAACAAAGATTGAAAAAATGAAAATTCTAAAAAATGACTACAGACACAGAAAAAACATTCGAAAACGACGTTTTACAGGTCAGAAAAAGCTGCGTTTGGTGTTTATAGGGGCAAAATTGGCTGAAAATTAAGAATATTATGTCCGCCTTTAGGGGTGGTGAAAAATGGGCTCAGCCGAAGCAAATATTGCGACCCTGCCCTTTATGTGAAGTAATATATAAGTAATAGTTATATATATATATATATATGTATGATATTATATATATATAATATAATATATATATATATATAATATATATTATATGGACATTTAAAGTGTGACCCGTAAATAGTAGGTTAATTTAGTTAAGTTTGATTAGGTTAGGTTAGTTAGGTTAATTAGGTTAGGGTTACCCAAAAAGTTTAATGTATTTACTCTTAAATTATTAAAACTAACGATACATTAATATTGATTTCGCTTCCTGAGGTCAACCACTTAAATATTCTAGCCCATTATAATACATATTATATATATTATATATATATATATATATATTATATATATATATATATTATATATGTATATATATGTATATGCCATATAATATATATATATATTATATATAGATATATATATATATATATATATAATAATAGATATTGATATTATAGTATATATATATATATATTATATATATATATATATAAGTCATATATAATATAGTTAATATAGATATATATATTATATATAATATATATATATATATAGATATAGTACTATTATAATATAATATTATTAATAATAATAATATATATATTGATATATATATAAGGTTATATACTAATATTATATATTATATATATATAATTATATATATATATATATTATTATATATTATTAAATATATATATATAATAGTATATATAATATATAATTATATATATATATAATATATATAGTTTATAGTGTATATTATATATATATAATAGTAGTAGTTTATAGGCGTGGATATAATATGATAGTAATAAGACGGAAAAAAAATTCGCCTATCGGCCCTAATATATATATATAATATATATTAGTATATATATATAATAGGTATATATATATAGTATATGTATGTATATATATTATATATATATATATAGTATAGTGATATATATATATATGATAGTATACTATAGATGCTCATATTCATCGACCCAGCTTCTCTCTCCCAAGACTGGGGGTTAAGGGTGCGTAGCATGACTGAAACAGAAAAGTAGTTAGAGTAATATACGAAAGTCGAAAAGAGAAGCTCACCTTACCGCCCCTTGGTAGTACCTTTTAGTGAGAACTCGTCGCAATAAGAGAAAATCCCACCCGTAGCGAGCTTCAATGGCTCTGGACTATGGCAGTCTCGCCAATAAGGGTTTTATCCACTAACCGCAGGTGGGGCCACACCCATACCTCGTCACAAGAAACACAGCCTTCACTCTATTATGCACCTTTCTTTCGCCTCTTCTAAACTCGAGATTTCCTCGTCCTTCAGTGGAGACGATCCGTTGCTGTTCCAATTCCATTTTTCCTGTCCTCCCAGCCGGTTGATTCTCCAGCTTAACTCAGATCACTATAACCCCACTCCCGCCTCAGCCAACACGAACTATATTCGATCCTTCCACATGCCAAACCATCTAACTAATCATTGGATTCTCTCATCTAAACCCCTCCTTCCAAACACACACTCTCCCTTATTTTTCTGTTTCATTCTCTATTTATTATTATTTTTTCTCACACTCTATTTACTATTCTGCCTCTTTAAGATTTGTCCATTCTGAACAACATCGTACTTAGATCTGATACCTCTTATCTAAGACATATCCCCTCACTACTATACAATTTAACACAGGTAACACCAAACCCTCATATATAGTATAATATATATACTATATACGTATATATATATATATTATAGTATATATATTATATATATTATATATATATATTAGTATTATACGTATATAGTATATATATATATAGTAGTAGTATATATATAGTAATTATAATACTATTTTCCAGAAGGGGTGGGGGTCGGAGTCGGAGTCGTAATCTTTCAAAGGGTGGAGTCGGAGTCGGAGTGCGGAAGTGGAGTCGGATGGATCGGAGTCGGTAATGGTTGAAGTAGGGTGGAGTCGCGAGTCGGAAAATTTTTGAACCGACTCAACAACCCTGGTCATACCAACTCAATCTGGCTGCATCCATCTATTCCTATACCCTTGCACTCACGCACTGTTCTTATTTTTATTCTCTAAGCTTTGCTCAAAGGACATGATTACTACCTCTTCCAAACCTGTCTTCCCCTTCGCTCAAGCAGTCGCCACTTCATCCTCTCCACCTATGCCAGAAAATCATCACGAGAATCTACAATAATCCTTCTCTCACCTTCTTTTCTATCACTACACCCAGATATGCGATGCAAAACAAAATTGGTGACAAAAAGGTCCTGTGTCTTAAACCCCTGTTCCTCCTCACCTGTGCTCGAACCATTCTTAGTGCTCATTATTCTGTTCTTACATTAATTTTACTATTCCTTTCAAATCTCTCGCCAGAGGCTCCTATCAATTGTCTACGCATGCATGAGCTCTCGTCTCTAGCCCCTTCACAGTCGGCCTCAGTACTGGAATCAAAAGATTTCTTCAGATCGATGAAAAGCTTCATATGGCTCGTTTGCGTTATATTTCCCATGACCTTCCCAACTTTATTCTCAGAACGAACAGGAGATCGCCGTCTTGAGACTTCTGTTTTTTTTCTATTCCGTTCTGAGCTCTTCCCCTCGTCTGGGCTCTACTCTATTGCAACTTTCTTCTATGTATTCCTCAATATTTTTTCTGATGCGTTCAACAAGGGAATCTCCCTGTACGTTTTAAGGCTACTGTGACCCTTTTGCGTTTATATATTGGGCATATAATTGAGCTTTCCCCATCCTTCTGTGCATCACTCTCTTTCCAACACCCTATTAAAACCGTTTCAAGAATTGTTTCTTTCATTTTCTTTCCCTCCCCTTGAGGGGATGATAGAGGCTATCCCGCTTTTCCCCGGTGCTTTACCGTCTTCATCCAGTCTCAGAGCCACCTCTAAAACTCTCCATAGTGACTTCCAACTACCTCATGATCATCTGCCCTCTGCCAACTCTTTCCCGCTCTCCTCTCCCCTGCTTCAGTCTACATTTAGGAGCAGTTCTCTGAAAGTTCATCGTCCATCTCCTGTTTGTAGTTGATTTGATCTCACCAAAATTTCTCCTTCGCTGCATCCCTGATGTGCACGCACTATTCCTTTAACTCTTCTATACTGTTTTTTTTTGCAGTCTAAAAATAATTCTTCCCTTCCGCCATTGACCAGTTTCATCATTTCTTCCGTCTTCTCATTTTGCCTCTCTTTCTATTTTTCTTGTTCCATCTCTCTGCTCATTTCTTGCCTCCACATACTGAAGCCCTTGGTCTAATAGCTGTTCTAGTATTTTCAGCCACCGTTCATCAATACTGTTTTACCCCTTATTGCCTGTCCTTCACTTCTTCCAGTCCAACACTTCGGTGTCTTTTTTCTTCGTTCTCCTAAACCCATTACTTTGCCAAGGGTCCTCCCTTGCTACCTTCTACTGTTTTTTGTATCTCCCTGATCTCTGCCCTCGGCTCCTGCTAATTTTGCTCTAATAAGTACTGCACTATTTTCCCGAATATATTCCCTTTTCTGGCTGTCACACTCCCGTCAGTGATTCCCCCTTTCAAACTCACATTTCCCCTTTCTTTTATTCTGCAGCCTTTTCTGCTCACCACCAGGTCGTCACCACATCTATGATTTGAATCCATTGATGGCTGCCAGTATTAATTTTTCAACACTTCTTATTAGCCCTACTTAAAGAAGATTATTATATAATCTATAATAGATCAGCCGGTCGAATTCTCCTGATATTGTTTCCATCTTTACTGTTGAGCGCTAATATATATAGGCTGATTTAATATACTATGAGGGTATAAATATAATTAAGCTAAAGATAATAGGTATAATATAAGATATATTATATATATATATATATATATAGTATAATATCAGGGGCGTGGGAGCTCTACATGACTCAATCGGTAGTGGCGAAAAGCGCATGCAAGTGGCGCAGGGATCGATTCCTAGTCCATCCTAGGGTAGAAATTACCTAGAGAAGTCCCCTCGCTAGAAGTAGGGCTATGCGCGGTGGAGCGGCATAAAAAATTCAGGAGTAACATCAGATATAATATATATATATATATATATATATAATATATAATTTATATTATATATATATATTATATCAATATCAGTCAACTTATTGAATTAGTCAACTATTTAACAACCCTCGCTCCGAAATACTCCGACCATACATCCAACATTAACCACACAAATCAAATAACTAGACCTAAAACGACTCAGACCTAATCGTCATAACAACCAACACGCAGCTACAAGTTATACAGGAATATCTACAAAGCAACAAATCTAAGAATAGATAATAAAAACAACCTGGCAGGCTTATCAAGAAAACTAATCAATTTCGCAAAACAACCCCCCTTCCTCACACGAATCCCCATCCTTGCCCGATAACTCCCTCCCTTCCTCAAACAACAAGCAGACAGCCTCGCAAACACTACGCTAATAGATCTCCCGTAGACCAACTCACCATTAAAAGTTAACAAAAAATACAACTTCAAAAACTTCCCTCAATCACAAACCTCCAGCTCCATTTAACAACCAACATGGATTAGAACGACAACTCAAAAACTTTAAAAATTCACAAGCAACAGGACCAAACTCAATCTCAAACTTCCATCTGAAACACACATAGCGAGAAAAGCAATCTCTCCTCATCAAGCAGATATCTTTAACAAATCTTGGAGACTCACATTAAATACCCCAATGCTGGAAACAAACATTCAATTCTCCAAAACTTAAAACCAAAAAAGACACCCAGTTCCCCATCCTCCTATCGCCAAATCTCTCTCCTCTCCACCATCATCAAACTGCTGGAGAAAGCTATATTAAATACAAGATATCCCCACGCATCACCTCCTAGAATTCCAACACGGCTTTAAAGCAATCATTCACACGAACAGCCCTACTTCTCACACCACACATAATTACATGGTTTCAACCAATCCCCACACACACCAGATCCAACTCACACCATCCGACATTAACAATAGCCTTTGACACTGTGCCCAATACATCCTTATAAAAAATAAAATCCTTCATCCGCCTCAGAAAACTTTGATAAAAAGTGGCTCGTCAAACTCCTCACAATCGATACGCCAAAGTCCTCCAATAAACCACCCTCTCCGACACCCAATTAAACTACAAAACGGGTACCACAGGGGCCATCTCTCTCCATCCTCTTTCCATCTCTTTCAGCAGACAGGCATGCCCACACCACCAAATTCCACGCAAACTAATCAACTTACGCAGAACGACATCAGTCTCATTTCCCAACATCCACTTGTAAATACAGCCACCCACACACCCAAGGAATAGCTACAATATTAGTAAATTTGGTACTCACCAATCAGAATGACCGCTTCCCCTAATCCTGCCATCACCCTCCTAAGCCGACCAGCCACCAATCCACATTCCACCCAATAGTCTACCTTGAACAAACCCTCCTTAAACATAACCCTCACAAATATTAGCGACTTCTTAGACAACCTATGATTTCCTCCCCACACACACGACGAATTACTCCCTCACCAACGGCAAATTAAACACTGCAAACCTCTCCCAACACAACTTCAGCGACAGAAAAACACCTTACTCACAATCTACACAAACAACTCCTCAGAAAATATACAACTCATGCTCCCCGCATGGTTTCCCAGCACTCATCACAATCCAACTTAAACAAATTACAAGTTAACAATGCACAAAAACACAGCCCTTAGAATAATCACCGGATGTACTAAAGCAACCCCCATCCAGCATTTACATGACGAGAAACACATATCATTTCCCATCCTACACGTGAAGATGGCTAGGACACAATTCTTCCAGAGAAACACTCACCAATCCCATCCCGCCACAAATACTCTCCAACTCCCCCCCCGCGAACATAGACTTAAAGATCCCCCTCCTCCAGACAGCCAAAACTTTAAAATGCATCTTACACAATCATCCCCCTCCACCCCAAATAGGTCTTGGCTCTCACTCACATCCATACACAATTAACTAACACATATCTAAAAAACCGCCCCAATAACAATCTACTAAACACCCCATCCCCAAACATCTCTCCTACAGAAGAATCACTGTCCAGAGGAAACCAAATTAACCTCGCCCGGAGCAGATCAGGTCACCACCCAAACAAATCTTATGCAATATAAATTCAGATTCAAACTTGAAAACGTTATATCCCCCATCTGCACTAGATGTTGTACATCCTAGGACACAATGGAACACTTCCTTCTGGAGTGCCCCGCCCTCGACGCCCCCCGTACCACCTTCGCTGTAACTTCTCTTCTCGACTTGTGGACCACCCAAGAGCATTGGCCGGCTTTCCTGGAAAGCAGTGTGGCCCTCCAATAAGGTGGGCCAGGGCAGAATGATGTATGTATGTATAGTAGCTACCAATGGCTCAATCGGTAAGTGCGACAGAGATCTTCATGGCAAGGGCCCGGGTTCGATCCCTAGTCCGGAACCTAGGTAGAAATTACCTAGAGAAGTTACCCTTCAAGAATAGGGCTATGCCCTTGAGTTACTTATAAGTATATATATATATATATATGATATATATATATAATATATTAAGAGTATAGTATGGTATAGTATAGTAGTTATTAGGTGGAGATAGTGATAGGTTATAGTAGATAGGTATTATGATTGGTATATACGTATTATAGGTATAGGGTATATAGGAAAAAAAGTAAATATGGATGATATAGGGGTATATGATATGAGGTATATAGTAGTATATATATATATTAAATATGATAATCATTTCATATAGTGATATATAGAGGTATATAGTAAAGATACGTAATAGGGGTAAGTATAGGTGATAGTATATTAGGTGATATAGGTGAGGGTATAGTAGTAGAGGGTATAGATATATATATATTAGTATAATAATATAGGTATAGTGATAGTATAGTATATATATAGGTATAGGGGGAGTAGGTTATAGGGATGATATAGTGGGTTAGGATGATAGTATATAATATATTATATATATCTTAGTAGATATATATAGTAAATATACTATATATGAGTATATATGATGAGTGGTATAGAGTGTATATATATATATTATATATATAATATATATATAGGGGTATATATATATAGTATTATATATTGTTGTCTCCTGTAAAAAATACTATATTATATATAGTATATATATAGATATATATATATATATACTACGTAGTAATTAGGTATATAGGTAGAAGGTATAATATTATATATATAAATATATACTTATATACATATATATATATATTATATTATATAGTATTATATTATAATATATATATATTAGTATATATATATATATATGATAAGGTATATATATATAGTTATAAGGTAATTATTATATATATAATATATATAGTATATTATAATGTATATATATATATATATATAGTTAGTAGTACACTAGTATATATATATAGGTATATATATCGCAGACGAACCCTCACCAAAATAATAGAAAAATAATACGCAAACTCAAAACAACTCAACTAGAAACCCAAACCCCCCATTTTCTACACAGAGGATAACAAAGACTTATTAAAACCTTAACAACACCCCTGGCCTAACCCGGACAACACTCTAATCCTACATATAAAAACACTTTGATGTCTATCATTCATCCACCGAACATCTTCAACAAATCCTGTCTTCAACTGTATATTCCTCCACACTGAAAAAAACTATCACATCGGTCCAACTAAAGACCAAGGAACAACAACCTCCCTTTTGCATACCAGGTACCTCATAATCCTCCTCTCCTCCTTTATGGGCAAACTAATGGAAAAAGGATCGGTACTCACCAAAAATCGGGCAAACTATCTTCCACTACCCCTGATATTCATCAACAGGGGGGATTTAAAATTCGCTTCCACCGTCAACAGGCCCTGGGACTAATTATCGACGGGCAAGAGCGCAGCGGTAGAAACGGGTTAAATAACAGCGGCCGCACAGGCAACAATTCCCTGGGTGATTAAAATAGTAAGCTAGGGGGGGGTCTAGACACATTCTCATCCAAAAATTCCTAAACTCACCCTTTCCTAACAATTACCAAAAAATGGTGCTAATTTTATATCTGGACGCCATCAGCCAGGTAATCGCAGCCCAATGCATTCAAAATCTCAAAAACGGTAAAGCTGAGAGACAAATGAAGCGCGCCGCAGGGGAGCCATCTATTCCATTTGCCGGGTTCAACCTCTTTACAGTTATAATCTCTAACCCCTACCCCTCAAAACTCACAACTCAAAATAATAGCCTCGGTAGAGACATATACTATAATCGCATATCAGACCCTCGGTACCCACAGTCACAAATCGTTGGTGGCTTACCTAAATCTCCTAGACAACTTCGTTATCATCCAACAGAATGTCGGCTCTGACGGAGAATCATCTATAACCTTGATCACCACAGATATACCACACAATCATACCTTGCCATCCCACAAGTAAGCCTTAAACAAATCCATCCATTTCCCACAAACAAAACACCTAAAATAGCTCGGAATTACCTCGACACCCACTATCTTTACAACACACATCCAAAAACGCATCATAAGTTGGCAAGCTAAAAAACTGAATGTTCCCCCGGAACTTTATCGCCAACACAACTTCAGCAATGAAACAAGCCACGCTGCCCAACATACATTCAAATACAATTCTCGAAGACTACATCAACTATGCTCACAGTCTAGTATCCCTCTATATCCACAATATAGAACAAATTACAAAGAATTCGAAAATATCGGCCTTACGTAACAATTAAGGGCTAAAAACCATCCCTATCCAACACCTATCCATGCTTAATAGAAACCGAAACTGTCGAACACCTTCTATTAAAGTGCCCCACACTCAACATTCCTACATTAACACAGCTTATCAAATTTCTTCCTGAGAACCTGTGCATTGTGCTCCGCCCGGTAGAGGTTCTGGTTTTCTGGCAATGACTGGCGCCCCAAATACAAGATGAGCCAGGGCAATAATAAATAAATAATATATATATATATAGTATATATATATATATATATATAATATATATATATATATATAATATATAATAATATATATAATAAGATATATATATAATAATAATAATATATAATATAGTATATATATATGTATATATATTATATAAGGGTAAAGGGAGTTCTAAATTTTAGTGATCCTTTTTCGTATCACATAAACTAGTTTGACCTTTGAAATGGCATCAGTGCCAGATTAATGACAGTTTTCTTTCTCGTCTATTTGCCGCTATTTAATGTCCTCTCCATATTAAGCGAGTCAATTACACGAAGGGGCCACAGGAATGTTCCTTCAAAGCAATAAAAGAGCAAGAAAAAATATTGAAAATTAGCAATTTTATTTTTATTACATAATAGATCTCAAATAATTATGTAAATGTATAAATATATATAGTATTTTAATATATAAAATCAATGTAATTAATTATATCTAGAGAATAATTATTGCATATAGTATACTATATATAAATATTAATATATATATATATATATATTATAATAGTATATTAATATAATTATATAATATATATATAATATAATTATATAATATATATATATATAGTATATTTGACCAATATGATATGTAAATTAAAATTATGTGGTAAAATGCATGTTGAAGACTATTATATTATATATATATTATAATATATTATATATATACTATATAATAATATATATAATATATATATTATATTATTTAATATTTTTTTTTACATTATAAATATGCGAAATGTATAGATATTATGATATAATATATATATATATAATATTATATATATTATATATATATTATAATATTAGTATATATATATAATATTTATATATATATTATATATATATATATATTATATATATAATATATATATATATAATATATATATATATATAATAGTATTATAATATATATATAATATTACACATACATAAATATAAATAAATATGTGGTCTAAATGAATGTTGAAAACCTATATATATATATATAATAATATAATATTTATATATATATATTATATATTATATATATATTATATATTACTATATATATATATATATATATTATATATATATAATATATATATATATATATATTCTGTATATATATATATAATAATATTATATATTATATTATATATATATTACTATATATAATATATATATATATAAGTATTTTATATATATATTATATATATATAATATATACGTATATATATATTATTATAAATATATATATATATATATATATATTAATATATATATATATATATATATGATCGTACTGCCCCTGCTGGACTTATTTTA
>JABUQX010078833.1:0-15000 GCA_015478945.1 Trachelipus rathkii
ATTTCTGATGTTGTTGTCATTTAAGTTACCCTCATTTTCTTCTTCTTCATCTGAAGAAGAGGAAGAGGAACTCAATCCATTCGAACTTTTATCTGCATCGCTTTCCTCTGTCTTTTTCGACTTCATAGATTTGGAAGAAAGAGATTTTCCAGAGCGTTTCTTAGCTGTTTTCTTTAAATTTAAATGTCTTTTCATTTCAATTTCATTCAAAACAGAATCATTTCCTGAAACACCAGCTACTTCTCCATCTTCACTTGCTCCGTCTCCAAGTTCTCGCTCAGGAACGTCTAATTTTGCTTCCATACTCACTATTTTCATATAAGGTAATCAGATACGAGCTATTGCTATACAAGGATACGTACGTAAACCTGCATTTGATCTCATCAAAAAAATAAAATAAAATAATCTCCTACAATTATTAATACAATTATTAAGAACAAAATTCCAACTCGGAGAGATGGAAATTTCTGGACCGAACATTGTTTAATTCTCATCAATACCTTCCCCCCATTTCAGAGCAATTTTCCTCCTCGCTCTCCCACCGTCGTTCGCTTTGTGCTTCTCTTCGGCTGCGTACAAATTCTTTTGTACCTAGAAAATCGATGTCAGATGATAACATACGGGGAGCAGTATAGTTGCTTTAAAATTTAAATTCGAAGCACACTAAGAATTTTGTTCATTTCATGAACTACTTTTTCTCTAATGGGAAGTAAGGCGGTTTCCTTTTCCATGTTGTCATCAAAGCAGTACTCCTCCTTTAAGCAAATATATTCTGAGAATATGTATCGAGGCTACATCTGTCAGATACGACAGTTGTTATTAAGAATAATGTCATTATATTGAAGGAGATAATATAATATATATATAGATATGAATAAATAAATAAAAAAATATATAGTAATTTTTCTTAAATTTTTATAAATATAACTTAAAATATTTGTATATTAGTATATATATATAATAAAGAATATATATACACTGATATATGTATAAAACCTTATATAATATATATGATTCGACCATCGTCGTGTGTGGACACAGTGGAAACCAAAGGGGAGCGAAATACAGAAGTACCAGAAGAGAGAGAGTTTGAAAGAAGAAGGATTGTCAGCAGAGATTAATTTATTGAATGATTGGAAATGCGATTGAGGAATCTACGACTCAAGAATTATGAAGAGAGAGAGAGGAGCAGAGAAAGAAAGATTTTGGTTCATAGTGACTGACGACTATATTAATGAGAAGTTACTATTGGGATTTTAAGAAGTAGATACATGCACTAAAAAAACTTTGAAATTTATTTCATTTGTTAAACTGATTAAATGAGACGAAAAAGGTTATCATTTCAATTTGGATACCCCTTTGTAAAATTTAATTATTAAATACAAAAAATAAAATTCATAAAGAAAATTTAAAATAATACCCGATATATGGCAACAACGTCGCTTTCTCATGGCAATCGCTCGAGTCATATGAAAAACACTACTTAATTATAGCATGACTACTACATGAAAATTTTGGTGAAACCTCCCCCCCCCCCCCAATGGCATTAATTTTTCGTTAATGATGGTGATAAAAAATTATAGTGACAGGATGATAGCTGTCATAGTGATAATAATAATATTTAATAAGTGAAAAATACACTGAAACATATAAAAATTAATAATTAAATCTAAATAAGCATAATAATAATAATAATAATAATAATAATAATTTAATAAAATCAATAATAATAAATAATAATAATAATAATAATAATAAATAATAATAATAAATAATAATAATAATAAATAATAATAATAATAATAATAATAATATTAATTAATAATAATAATAATAATAATAATAATAATAAAAATAATAATAATAATAATAATAAACCAATAATAATACATAATAAAATTAAAATATATGTTCTAGAGTGATTGATGATTATATATATTTATTATTTCAATTCAAATTATGTTTGTTAATAACAAAAAGAAAATAAAGGTCAATAATTCTTTATTTGTCATTTGAAATATTAATTTTGTATAAAGATATTATTCCTTCTGTAACAACAAATTAAATAGGCCATCGCAGCGTATAAATATATATTTATTTATCCTATGGCAATTCTTCAGAAAACTCGATTCCAAAACATCAATATATTTATCAAACTGCGTCGGGCTGAGAGAATGTGCAGCAAATTCTCTCCTTGCTGTTTGGCTTCATCCTGCCTAGACGTTAATTGAGTACCCACCCCCTCCTAATTAGTTACTGCCCATGAGCGTGGTGTTTATCTCTATAATATATATATATATATATATATTACTATATTATATATATACTAATATATATATATATATATATACTATATAACTTATATATATATATATAATATATATATATATATACTATATATATATATATTATATATTGTATATATATACGGTATAGATATATATATATATATATATATATAATATAATAATATATGATAATTATATATAATATATATTATATATATATAATATATATATATATCATATAGATTATATATATATATATAATATATATACCCTATCTCACTCCTCCTTTATTATACTTTCCTTTACCCTTCTTCGTAATAAGTTAGATATTCCTCCCTCTCAGATCTTCAGTTAGTACCCCATATCACCCCTCATTCAGTATACCCTTCCTCGTATTCCTTAAATGTGAGGCCGTCGCAGCCAAAATCCTACCCATATTCTCCATACCCCATTGTTGTAACTTCGTCATTGTTCAAGGTTTAAATTACTGTCTCAAGCACCACACCCAATGATACCCCCAGCCCCATTAAAGCACACATTCCTTTTTCGCTTGAACAAAAACTTATACATTCTTTCCTTCAGACACCTCAATCTACTTTTCTTAGTCTCCCAGATCACACCACTTCCAACACATTACACCTAAACAACCTCAGAAACAAAATTCGCATTACAATGTGATTTTGTTTCAAAATAACCATACGACTTCAATATACTTTCATTTATTCTTCTCATTTACTTCTGCTTAAATCGCATAATAATTTTTAATTCACTTTATTCTTTCATTTTCAATTTATTGACGACATCTAACATGTTCCAAAAGAAAACAAAGAAAAAAAATAAAGAAAAGAATAAAAAAAAAAAAACAAAAAAACAGTGATTATTCAGCTCAACAAACTGCACCTTAGATCTATACCTCTTATTCCACGCAATAGTTTCACTAATACATTAACACCGTAAACAACATATCCTCATGCAACACACTAGCGCACTCCGGAGATTACTCACCATCACTTTCCAACCACTCACAACTTTCCTACAATACAATCTCCATCATTCGTTCCCTTTTCATCCAACATATACCCTAATATTTAAATTTTTATACTTGTTTATAGATTATGAAACCTAAATAAAGTTTTCTTTTTTTATCTCATTTTCGCACTCATTTGCTTCAATGTAAAAAATTTATCTACACATCTTCTACTATTTTAAATTCATCTCATCACTAGACTCGCTCTCCAATCAAAAAATACCAGCCATATATATCTCTTACAACACTCAATTAAACAGCCCTCCAAATACATGTTTTCCGACCATAAACATGAATGTTGGACTAGGAGACTATCACTCGTATTCCACTCTTATGAAAAGCAATAACACCCCTCCACGAACGCTTAGTTACACAACTTCCATTCTTGATCCTTTTTCCAGGAGTCCACTTCTTGGTTACATACAACTTACCACTACTATTGAGATCACTAAAATATCATCGATTTTCCACAATAAAATAGCCTGTTTTAGTCTTTGGTCTTAATTTGCTTTCACTTTTCTTTTACAAAGATTTTGACTAAGATTTCTTTCACTAATTATAGCATTCTTCTTCTTCTTTCCTTTAATACAAATATCAGGTCTATTATGGAGTGATTGATATATCTATGTCGATGACGCAAACATTATAGTGAACTGTACATTTTCATGCTCATTACCTGAATTTATTATTTAATAAAGCTTATAAGTCAATCTGATATTATATTTTGGCACATTTAAATAAAATGAAATGGATCAATTTGCTAGAAGGATTATTCCTTCGGTATTTATAAGTAGCGTTCACTAGCAGTTTGACATGCCTGTAAATCTATCAATATATTTTCTCTTTTCTATATGTTTTTTACTTCCATTGTTTTTAGGAAATTCATAGTAAGCTGCCCCATTACCATTCTCTCTTCTTTTTAAGCAGGCCTTTACCAGTTACTTCCAACTCATTTTTCTCTTATGTTACATTTCCTCCAACCATATTATAATTGATTTGCATTACCTATAATATGTTTTGATTAATTATATACCCGTGAACTCTTTAGTCCCAATCTCTGTTTCTAAGATACTTCATCCTTGTTTTTCTGTGTTTTTCTCATTTATTTTTACTTGCTGTGTTACTCTTTCTTTTTATGATAGAAGTTGAGTCTTGTTTGTTCCCCTCTCGCAGGCACACCCACTATGTAAACCTCCCTTGCCGCGCTTTTCCAGTTATTAATCTAACTGGTTCATCCGACGCACCCTCATTTAATGGCATCTCGTCAATGTATTGGTTATCCCTTGGCCCAGGTGGACCACAAAACCATACCCTCACTCACATCCTTTTTTGAGTGATGTATGACGTATTTCCTTTATTCACTGCCGTGATTTTCAACTATAGCAACAAAAACATACGCGGCCAACGCCATTCCACATTTCTATACAATTGAAAACCTTATATACTTTCTCACGCATCGCATGTCCGAATATAACCTCACACTAATCATTCATTCCCCTCCTCTCAGTAGTCTATATTCTCTATTAGAGTGAATCTAGTGCATATCTCGCCATTTTTGTATTTTTTCACAGCGGAATCATCCCAGCAGCTGCTCAGAACGTTCCATTCCACAGATAACGCACCTCACACACCACTATATAATGTATAATTCTAATTAACACCAAAACTTCCAACAGACACTCGGAATCTAACAACTCTATAACACGATATTCTCAAGCATGCGATCACTAATAACATCGTTTATCTTACCATTCTCTTTCGACACCCCAGACAGAGACACTAAATATTCTCATAATCAGTATTACATTTTCCTCATTTTTATCCACACTATCTGTCTCACACCCATGATTCGTTCGCTATCTCAACAAGAATAATAAACTATACTCACTCTCAACATAAACAACTTACAAATACTACTAATCCTAGGATTAACTTCTTATGATACACATTAATTAATATTATGACATTAATCAACCACCTCATTTATTCAATAATTCTAATTAATGATCACATATAATTTATAAATTGAGTACTTAGAAAGCATTAAGCTGAGAACATATATAAACCTATTGAGATCAGTAATATAAAAAGCCTCACCACTTACAATGCTCTATAGGCAGTACTCTCTCTATATACGTTTCTTTTTAAACAATACTAGCATAACTACTCAAGTACCTGGGAGTATACCTCAATATCCAAATACTAATATTACAGAAACTCAGTATACAACCGTACAAAATATTAAATTATCTAAGGATTAAATGTCGGTCTGTCCTTCTCTAACTACAACACTCATATATTATCGCATACACCTTATTACTAATAGTAAAATAGAAATAATATTATACTCACTTTTATATTTTTTGCCATGGCTGAAATGCAACTAACTATGTATACTGAGCGTGTCTTTTATATTATATGTTAAATAGTAATTTTTAATACCCTCTTAGTAGCCATCGAAACACTTAAAATCTATTTGGTATTATCATTTAAATTCGTTTAGCAACATCTATCATGTTCGACTGAGCACCTGATTGTGCAAAGAGTTAATATAAATATATAAAACCAGGAGAGTATATATATTAACTAGAAATAATTCGAAATACAGATACCTTTACTTAAAACGCTTCACCAACAGCCGAAGATTTCAATTCTCATTATTTTTAAAAGGAGATATAATGAACGATATATTTGCTCATATTTGGGTGTCAATATTCATTTCATCACATTGCATAACCTTCGCGATAAAAATAAACATTGTAATTTCTCCAGTAGCGAGATATATTCCCGAGAAATATAAACACCAACATGAACCTGAAGGAGACTCCACTATAATACTAAGAAGCACAAAAGCCATCGTTGCACTAGGAAATTAATATCGACATGTCACAACTAGAGTGTCAGACTCTAAACTTGAACTCGTGAAATACCACTTAGAATTCTATTACTCTATTTTATTAATACATACTATCAATGAAAAATCAAAATTATATTTTTAAAACTCTATTCGATTGTAACACAAAAAGTGCAATGGAATACAATAAGCAATACAAATAAGTTTGTCTGCATCCACCAGCTTAACCACATTACTCCTATATATATACTGTCAAAAGATGTCCCATCACTATTATATATATATATATATTAAGACAACAACGAAGCTAATAAAGGTAGGTCTTCATCACTATATGAACTTACTTATTATTTTAGTATTCTTTTATCTTTCTTATTTATACTAAGTTATGTCACCACGCATCTAAATATATAAGAGTACCAAATACAAAAGTACCTACTGGTTTTAGATAATCACGACTAATACAAAATTCAAACTAACTCACTATATAGCAAGTTAACTATATCACTAGATTAAGCACATAGAAAATCAAACACTACTCCAATTCTGGGTAGGAATTTAAATTCGGTAGAAACCACAGAAGATGGAATAGAGAAATTCTATACACATTAATATATAGATAGTTAGGCAGAAAAAGAATGAAGCCACCTTATCAGTCGAAATATAATAGCCGTGGAGTTGCTAATATCTAACAACAAATAACTCAATCGTTGAGGCCGATACATATCCCTTGTGCAAAAAGGGCGTCCGTGAAGGTGGAGTGAACACGTCACAAGTGATACGTTCTCACTACGATGCATATAGTATTGTACATCTACGGAGTTAAATCCTGTAGATAAGAGATATAGACAACAACGTTCGTGACCGCAAAGATAAATAGATAGGTGATCAAGTTAGACCTAGAAATAGTATACAGGATAAAGATTTTAATAAGCCTTTTTGCCCTTTGAACTACCGACCTTATACCTATTCACAAAAAGCTACTATATAGGGAGTAGATACTCATATGAGCCCCCCAGGAGTATGAAGCAGTACTCCATAAGGGCGGACGAGACCCTTATGTATATATATAACTGTGAAGTAAGTCTATGTGAGGTAGAGGGTAAAATAATTTCACAGACAGATCATATAAACTAAGAACTCTATACCAGTTCTTTGAGGCATTAGCTACCTTAATAGCAACCAGAGTATTATTAAAATATATATAAAATGTATGAATAAGTTTTCCTAGACATATTTTGTTATATAGTTAAAGGCCAAGGATATATAATATATATTAGTCGCAAGTGAAGAGAACGAGAGAAAACCGTTCAGAGATAGAGATATGATAGGATAAAGTTATAATAAGAGTGTCTATTAAGAGTATAAAGGAATTGTAGAAGTTGGAGGTTTTTTAGATATAATTAAATTTTACAAGGTTGATATGACCCCAACTCAAAATATCAGAAAATATTGATATTTCAATATATCATATATTAGAATATATAATATAGAATTCAGATAAGAATTAAGACGAATGAGGCTAATTCCATAGAAAGTATAATATTGAAGGAGACAGTAATTTAGAATAAAATGAGTTGAATAGAATGTAAGGGTCGATGTACCTTACGGCATATGAGTGGATTAGAGTTATAAGTAATATTGATACATAGACCGTTAGAAGAATATTATATAGATATAGGCAGGAATTAAAGTAGGAAATATAGAACAGAACTCCTACTAAGGAAATACACCTAACTAATATTTAGTAAGGAAAAAAAGAAGTCGCCGCTATCAATATTGTATATTACTGAATATTGTTGAACGATTTGAAAGAAAAGCTAGAGAATATCCATAAGTAAGACATGAGAAGATATGGAGATGAAATTACCAAAGCTATAGGATAGGTGAGAGCTTGGATGAGTCAAGTGACGCAGAGATGTCACATAATATATCCTACTGAGGTATATCTAAATGCTTTGGAATTGTCCGTGCCCAAACTAACGCAGGTCCTCTCACGTAGTTCAATAAGTAGACGGAAACCATAAAATACTGTTAGATATATAAGATATATATGATATAATTCAACCTAGTAGATAACCTATGAGCGCCGAAAACACCGAGTGAGAGTACTGTGCAGAACGAAAAGAAATGGGAAATGAGATTCACCTAATAGATTATCTATATAAGAAGTAAAAGTTAATGTAGTAATGATATATAAAGGAGTTATATCTATAGAGATATCTTAGATAGAAAATACAAGTTAGAAAGCATATATAGTGCCGATAGTTAGAAAGATCAGATATGTAGCTATTTACCCTTTTTCGGATAAATAAGGATTGGACTAATTAATGCGTGTACTTTACCAAACATACTGAGAGAGAGGGAAGAGAGAGCGAGAGAGGAGTACATAGAGATATTAATAGTGTGAAAGAGGATGAGGGTACGGTGATCTACAGCACAGATAGCATACTCTCTCAAATATAACTTACGGAGGATAGTGAAATACCATCCGGGCCACTCGCCTTCCTAAACGTTTCATAGATTTTCATGAGCCCAAGCAAACGCGTAAATCGAAATGTATTCACTAGTAGGGCAAAGGCATTATGAACCAATACTTGAGAAAATGAAGAAGGTAGGTATGGTAAGAGTATATTAGTCACAGACCATATAACTATAATCATGAGTGGATTGTAGTTAGATATTATAGGAAATAAGGTAAGGCCTGAGAGAAGATTTTCCTTTATCAGTATTATTGAGATAAATAATTAAGTACGATAGATAATCAATCATATCGAATATATAGTTAGGTATAATAGAGTAGATTACTGAGAAGTTGTTTTAGGAGAACAGTTATTTATGGGCTAAGTAATGAGTATCAAGATAAGATTTGATCAGAAAGGTAAATTCCAATGAGTAGAGAGGTTTAGCGCACTTTCTTTATTATGAAGCCAGCTTTGCTCGTACGATATAAGTATTCCTGCAATGATTATTCTAGCTGAGAATGAAAAATTAGTCAGAGAGTAGATAGTGAGAATATATATAAAAGATTTTCCACCCTGATATTATACGTACACTGTCATCTAGCTCTGATTAGGCCAGAGATAAGTAACGTATATATATAATCGAACCATCGTAATTATAATGTAGGAGTAAGAAATGAGATCTTAAAATCGAAATGAAGAGGGAAAATGAACTGCACATCAACTATCATATATATAACGATTAACAGCTCCCACCTTATCGGCCAGAAAGCGGAAGCGTCATGCCAGAGAAAAGGAATCTCAACATCAAATGAATCCCAATCCGAGCATAATATATAAGCTCACCCACCAATCTGCCTACGATTACAAAAGTTGCCATATTATATACACTCATAAATGTAACCAGCAATCGAGATAGGCATGTGTAATGATGAGTGTTTACAGATGTTAGATAGAGAGACTGTAGAGCGTAAATACTAGATTTTTAACTATAGTGTTATGAAGATATATTATGTTTAAATTGTGTTTTGGTTGCGCTAAACAACTTTAATTTATTGAGCTTAATAAAGAGCTTGTAGAGTCTGTGTATATGTATTCATTTATTATTATAAATTTGAGAGAATGAGAAAAATAAGTTATACTTATGATTATTATTATTATTATTATTATTATTATTATTATTATTTATTAATTATTATATTATGTATTTGGTAAATACATAGGTCAAGTGTGATTCATGAATTGCTTGGGAAACCGATCCGGTAAATGATGTTGATTTGAGTGATTCTTTATATATTATTTAACTACCAATCATCTTGAGAATATTGAATCTTGAGAATTGATTTCGAGGTCACATTATTATCACATCATTTATCTATATAACCATTATGTATCACGATGACACTCACTCACTCCAAACCATTAACACAGTAGTTCTTATGTGTATCCATATTGATACATTCATCACTCTTCTAATCAATTAGATATCTTATCATTATTATTTATTTGATTGTAACTTACTTTACAAAACGACTTTCACTATAATCTGTGGTATTATAGTGAATATTTTACACAAATTAGTAGTCGACTAATATATTTTATTAACTATATTATTATGGTAGAACAGGTTCTCTACTTAGTGAACAGAAGTTCTCAAGACTTCCATTTTTCCCGCCAAATTATAGAGTAATTGAATTAAAGTATTTAAAGTATCTTAACTATAGAATCATATTCGAAATTAGAAGTTATTTCAGTAAGAGTATATTTCACATTAGTATACGTAGGTTTCATTAGAGTGTATATTATATTATTAATTGATTTTATCATTATTAATGTTATTATCATTTTTTAAAATTATTACAAATTATATGATATATAATATGATTTAAAATAGAGTTTTGGATATTACATTGGGCGAGTTAAGATACAAATTTATTCACAAGTCAATATTCTTGCAGTATACATAAAATATATTGATAGAAGAAGATGAAGGATATGGTTCATAAACAACATAGTTTACGCAAGTGCAATCCCATCAGTACTCACACATAGTTTATATGAGCCTAGTTGAGAGAGAGTGTGTGTGAGTTGAGTCGCCGAGATATTGTTACAATTAGTCATATAGAAAGTATTCCAGCAACACTTATGAAATTTCTGCATAGCAATCATTTATTAATTACACATATCCAACTATCACATCAAATATTAAAATACAAAAGCCAAAACAACAGGCATAAATCTAATATTATGGATGAGAGAATCGGAGACTAAAGAGATTTGTGAGTATCTCATAACCTAAATAATCTTCTAGAGTTATATGAACGAACACATATCTCTGATAAAGCAGGCCTTAGCACAAGAGCTCTCCAAATATGTAATATATATCATAATTTTTGTTCACTACTGAGAAGAAAACCCATCAATTTATAAATAGAACATCTCATATCATTCTTCTAACCTTCCCCTCGAGTCATCGCGATAAATTGCTAAACCTATATAAAACTCAACAACAATTATATAGACTTGACAAAAAAATTAAATCTATGAGATTAGCTAATTTATGGTATGCAGAACTGACTTCTAACTTAGAAATCAATTAAAATATGGAGATACTAACTGAATAAATATAATTATAAATAAATATTTTTAAATAAATACAATAGTAAAGGAATATGAATATATCTACACACTACAATAACTTTTAATCAAAACACAATAGCATTTATATATAATAATAACAATAAATATACATATAAATGTATAAAATATTATAATATAATAAACTTTCAATCAGAGAGCAACTCTCACAATAAACACGTCTAACCTGTACCTAAATGACATATATAAACTGACTTAAGATCTAATCTATATGAAACAATTATAGCTCATCAAATTTATTCCATACTACACCAACTTTAACATAATTCATTAAGGTACTCGGCTACTAATGATAGTAAATATAGCATGGAACTAGGTGGTTTACCATATGACTAGTAAATGAGTAATTTCTATAACACGTATATCACTAATAAGTCTCAATTTAATATATTAATTATTATATATTATTATTATATATAATTATTATATTATTAATACATATATAATATAATATATTATTAATTATTATTATTATATATTATTATTATTAATTAATTAATATTATTATTTAATATATTATTATTATTAATTATTATATTATTATTATTATTATTAATTATATTTTTTATATATTTATTATTATATATATTTAATTATATTATTATTATAATTATTTAATATAATTATATTATATTATTATATTATTATTTATTATTATTATTATGATTTATTATTAATTATTTATATTATAAATTATATTATTATAATATTATTATTATATTAATAATAAAAATGAGATTATAATATATAAATAACAAAAATTTAAGTGAGGTAAATGAAAACGACCGCGTTAGTATTTCATTCTGTTTTAATTTCCATTCAAAATAACGAATTTTTTAAATTATTTGGTGATGAGGATAGAGTACGCATAAGTAATACTTGATTTGTATCATGAAATGTTTTACCATTTGTTTCAAATTAAATTTCCTCTTTACAATTATATAACAATCCTCACTCCTTAATTTCTTTCTAAATTATTACAATACACAATAGGACCTGTCCTATTTCGAGAGTTAAAGATGATTAGTTGTATAGATAATGCAAATCATTGAGAATAAAATTATTTCTCACATTTGAAAAATACCTCGCTATGATAGTATATTTAATTATAGATACATCATATACCTGTAAATAAATATTTAATAAAGTACGAATTTTAGAGTTGAGTTACTATGCTAAGTTTTACTGTTAATACGAATTACTTTTCAAAATAATATTAATTGAGAAGTATTTTTGAGAATAAGTAACAATTCATAGTATATATATTAAGGTAGAATAATACAATTAGTCTTATAATAACTAGTATAAAAAAAATATAAGCTTTATGATACTTAGGAACTTACCTTAGAGACCTTAATAACTCTTGGATTGTATGATGCTTTTTTAGAATTGGAATTTCGTCACTATCAAAAACTGCCAAATAATCGAAATAAATCATCTTTATTACGTTGGAGACAATCGGTAATATAAATGTTTTGGGCACCTCGATATTACGATTATGCATAGATGTTATTTTAGTTTATAAAATTATACAATAACTGTTAAATGGTAATAAATTAGGATTTTCAATTTATACAAAATAAGATATATGCAAGTATAAATGTTAACTGCAGAACATAGTATCCAGTAAATGAATATAACGTATCTCCTTAAATTCATTTTCGGATGTAACTACGATCGAGTTCCTTTAATTGTATTTAGTATAATCTCAAATCAATATCATATAAGAATACAATTTTTGCTCACTAGGTTTGAGATACCTTATTACCACATTATGTGCCAAAACTTAAAATGAATACCTCACCTTAAAATGAACTAGAGTACGCCTCCATGGCGTATATATTAGATGTGCGAGTGGAAGATCACGATTAATAAAAATGAGATAGGTGGTATGTACATTGAAAACATAATATTCCTTTGGTTGTTCAGTCAGAAATTACCTCTATCACCTCTATGAATACCATCTATAGAAACCTTATTTTGCGTTATATGTGGACATATACTATACAACCTATTAATCATCTCTCTGCATCTCTAATGACTTTATCATCTTAAAAATTATAATGAAAATCATAAATTGAAATCCATTTTGAGGATCTATCTCCCGAATAAGAGTGATATTTTTCATGAAAGACTAACATACAGTGTAGTTCTCAATTTCCAATCATCTTCACAAAGCGGAAGTAAAAATCTTCTATTTCGTAGTAAAATATATGCTCATCAGTTAAGATCTCGAAAATAGACGAGAAAACAAATGGGAAAAAACATTATTATGAGAAATCTTTAGCTTAGATTATATATTATTATTAAATTAAATTTAACTTTATTTTTTTTTATATTAAAAATAATAATATAATTATATTAATCGCTTTAGTTATTAATATATGTATTTATATTTTTCATTTATATCACTATTATTATATGCAAGCACAATTACTATTCTATTATCAGAGACGAAATACGAGAGCGAGTGGTGGATAAAGAGATATAATGATATTATTCTCATAATATCCAGTATTTAGTTTACTAATATTATTTTATACACTTAGATGATTAAAATGTTAAAAAACAGGAGAATTAATTATACATTAATATTAAATAATAAATTATAATATATTATTTAATATTATTATTATAATAAACTATATCATATTCGATAATAATTTCTGAGAAATTAATTATTCAATTCTATTCATATTTATTATATATATTTATATTGATTATTATTCTTTCTATCGTATGAATAAATGTCATAATAAATAATTTATCTAATCTTATATTATTATTATTCCAAATACTCTATATATCTTAAATATTAGTAGATATGAACAGAGTAGTTATTAGTTATTAATAGATGAAATCTAATCATAATATTATTATTATGATATCTAAATATTTACATCATATTGTAATTTATCTAGATATATTAGATTATTTCAATTATTTAGATGTGTGAGAGTAGAAAACTTGCCGCAGTTTACCTCGGGGATAATCGCTTATATATACCTACATGTTGGTTTCTTTTTTTATTATTTTATGCTCTCTTAAAATAAGTCTTTGCCCAAGATGTATTATTGACCCCCTACAGAAATTAAGCTATATTCGGGATAGTATCTATAATGTATTAATTTCAATAATAGCTTTAGAAAAAATTATTTTTGATAAGACTCATTTAGGCAGAAGTTTATTGTAAATTATTCAGAATTGATGTTTATTTATTTATTTTATTATTATAGAGCTCAGTTATTATTATTATTTGATCTTCTAATATGCTCACTCTTATTTATGATCTAAAACTAATTATTGATCTCAAGTTTACGATTAATTACCTTTTTAGAGGAATCTAGTTATGACTGATATGAAAAGTGATAATTATGTATAGGTTATAAATTCAAATGTTGAGATATAATTTGATTTTAATCTTCTATAAACGACTTTTTCAGCGATCACCACTCTATTTATGAACAAACCTCTTACTTTATAAAGAATGTAGTTGTAGTTAATTTATGACCATCCTTGTTCCAGTGATGCGAGCATAAATTTTCCACAGCCAGTAAAGGCAATATAGAATCCATACATTACAATTCTAATATATTATAGAGGAACATCAATTCAGACAAAGTCCATAAAACATACCCATTGATATCATAACTCACTTAAGTTTCTTACGCATATTATTGATTATACACTAATTGGCGCAGCACAATGATG
>JABUQX010078833.1:20000-24778 GCA_015478945.1 Trachelipus rathkii
CATGGCAAATTTGCGGTGTAAGAAAATTGGTGTGAAAGGTAAAAGGGATGGTAGTGAATGGTGCAATGAAGAATTATAGGCTATTATTAAATGGAAAAAAAGAAGGTTTTGCAAGACATTTGAAACATAGGAAGAATATAAGATTGTGCGAAATGAAGTTGAAATAAAAGTAAAAGCTGCACAGAGAAGAACGAATGAAAGGTGAAGTGGAAAGATAGTTGAAAACTATCAGGAAAAAGTAAACTATTTTGGAAGGAGATTAAAAAGGTTCGAAATAAGAATAAAGATGTTATAAATAGTATAAAGACTCTGAATGGGAATGTGGCTCAGGATGATACGGAAGTTGAAGAAAGATGGAAATATATTTCAAGGAATTTCTTAATTCTGAAAGGTAGATAGATGAAGATAAAAAAAATAAAAGTTAGGCGTAGTAGAGCATATTAGAGAGGAAGAGATTAGGTGTGAAAATGTGGGTCGTATTTTTAAGCTTGAAATTGTAAATGCTTTGAAAGGAAACGAAAGGAGAAAAATCCTCTGCTCTGGATTCCATACAGCTAGAAATGTTAAGAAATGGGGGTCATTGTGTCGTGGAGTTGCTAAAGAAGTTATTTAATGCTTCCTGGAAAAAGTGCGAGGTACCAAAAGATTGACATGACTTCTATAATCTGCCAATTTATAAGAGTAAAGTGTTATAATTACAGAGGAATAATTTTATTGAGAGTTGTTGGTAAAATATATAGACGAATTTTAATAGAAAAAGTTAAAGGTATTACAGATAAACTGATTGGAGAAGAACAATGCGGTTTTAGAGATGGCCGAGGATGTGTGGATCTGGTATTTACCTTGAAAATGCTGGCAGAGAAATTCTCAGAAAAGAAGAAAGATGTTTTTGCATGCTTTCTTGATTTGTAAAAAGCATATGGTAGAGTGAAAACAGGGAAGTTGAGGAGAACATTAGAAAGTTATCTAGTAAATGGTTTGTTATTAAAGTCGATTAGAGCATTTTACAGAAACAGTAGAGCATGTGATAGGATTAACAGGAGGAAAGGGAGTGGTTTAAAGTATCAGTGAGTCTGAGACAAAGTCGTGTTATGGTTGTTTAATATCTTAATAGATAGAGTAGTTATAAATATGAATAGAAGTGTGAACAGAGCTGATATGAGTCTGCATTGAGAGCTAAGCGTTTAATTATTTTGCTGACGATACTGTGTTGATTGCTGTTACAGAAAAAAACTGCGTGAGTTGGTGCTTGAGTTTGAGTGAGTATTCCAAGGAAAATGATTATAAATTAATCCTGCTGAAAGTAAAGTGATGAAAATTAATACAAAGGAAACGATTTTCAAGATGGGTTGTATATCATAAAGGTGAATGGGGAAAGCCTAACAGAGACTACACTATTTAGGTACTTAGGAAGGCATGGAAGAAGGGATTGACCATGGGGTTGATGAGGGGAGAGGGAAAGAATATTAGGTAGCCTTAGGAAAATAATTGAAAAAGGAAAATTTAACAAGGAAGGTAAAAATGAATTGTTTGAGTGTATGTTTGTTTAAACTGCTCTGCATGGATATGGGCAATAAACTATAAAATGAAAAAAAAGTTAAGGTTTTGGAATTGAAAGGTTTGCGAGATATTTTTGGACTAAAGAGAAGAGATAGAATTAGAAATGTTAGGAAAAGGGATATGGGTCGATAGGAGAAATGTTTAAATTAAAAAGCTAATCGAGGGGTACTAAGATAGTATGAACACGTGTTTAGAATGAATGATAATAGATTGGCTAAGAAGGTTTTTATGTCCGAAGTGGTAAGCAATAGGAGAAAAGGCAAACCCAAATGGAGGTGGGTTGATGAAGTAAAGGAGCTATTTAAAGAAAAGGGGATTAGCATGGATGAAGGAAATAGATTAACTCATGATAGGATTACTTGGAAAAGAATATTTCATTGAAAGTTCCGCCAAGGGTTACAATTAATTGAGCAATCTGGAACAAAGCAAATAAGTGAACAGCGTTCCCAATTGGCAACTGACACCACCCCGCAATTATATCAGAGACGATGATGGTTATAATATATATATATATATATATATATTATATATAATATATATATAATATTATATATATATATATATATATAAAAAATATAGATAGATAATATTAAAATATATATATACTATATATATATATATATATATATATATATATATATATATATATATATTATATATATATATATATATATATATATATATATAATATATATTATATACTATATATATATATATATATATATTATATATATATATATATATTATATATTATATATATATATATATATATATATATAATATATATATATATATATTAAATATAATATATAATATATATATATATTATATATATATATATATATATAATATATATTCAAATATCAAATTTATTTGCAGGTTATTGCATTTCTTAGTACATATTGACCCCCGGTTCTTGGTATTATTATTCACCATTTCTGCAGTCCCTGTTTGATCTAACGCCCGAGTGCGATTGCTGGAAAGAACACGTAGTAATGCTCTTCTTGGACAGAAAAGTATTCTTGAGTTCTTCTTTTGTCTCGTCGTGCGTTGTGGTCAACACTTTCACGCCTCTGCTATGGTCCACGGATCGAATCCCCATCCATGGTTAAAATATCAGGGGGTATTTTACAAATATATATTATATATATATTATAATATATATATATATATATATATATATATATATATATATATAATATATATATATATATATATTATATATATTATTATATATATATATATATATATATATATATATCCCCCCATAATATATATATATATATATTATATATGTAGCACTCCCATTATAACTTTGTAAAAAAATTTTAATTTATGTCGTACTTATGGCTAAGATTTGCGCGAGCGAAATTTTAGCATAATTCGAAGTGAAATAATATATAAACCCGTTCTGTTAAGATACTCTTCAGTCAGATATTGAGTCCAGATAAAATTAATTATTAAGAATCAGAAGAAATCTCACTCATAGATACTCCTCCAGAAATCCCCGGCAAGAGAGGTAAATTTAAGGAAAGGCTGCGACTTCGAATTTCAATCACAAAACAAATCCTCGCACAATAATAGGGTGGAAAACGCGCTTGAAAGGGCTGTGACTACCAATTCGACTAAGAAGAGAGTACTCAACAGAAGGGACTTTTATTTCAATAACTTTACTTTTATTGAATATCTACTTATGTTTAATAAAAAACCTCATTCAAAATATGGATTTCTAAATACCATCCCTCTATATAGGGTGCTTGCTCACTAAAAGAAACCACCAACTTAGCAATTTACATCCCTATATAATTGTTTTGAAACCCGGAAAAAGAACACCCCAGAACTTCATTAACGCCTTCTAAAAAAAAACACAATGAAGAAAAGAAAAAACTACAAATAACACAAAACAAGCCAATCAGAACCTCGGAGAAAATGACTCAAGCAAACGAACTTCAATTTCATTTATTTTTGGATTCTTTTGAACTTCCTTTTCACCACTATCACAGTTCGAGGATTCATCGCTTGACATAGCAAACTCCTTTACGGCATGGATTTCTTTATCATTCAAGTTTGGATTATTGGGCAGAAACTCATTTTGGATTCCACTACGAACTCTGATCCTTTTCGAATTCTTAATGGTTCTGTGACCGCTCCCCTTTTATGTATGAAGAAAATTTTTCAAATAAAGACCTAAAATTCAAGCAATTCGCCTCACATATGTAACCTCCTTTATGGTATGGATTTCTTTCATCATTTTTAAGTTTGGATTATGGGCAGAAATTCATTTTTTGGATCCACTACGAACTCTGATTCCTTTTCGAATTAAAAATGGTTCTGTGACCTCTCCTTTTATGTATGAAGAATTTTTCAAATAAAGGACTTTAAATTTCAAGCAACTTCGTCCTCTACATATGTCAAGCAATGTTTCTCCTCGTAACTACAGCTTTGAAACTATTTACGTGCGCATTTCCAAATCTGGATACAATAAGAAACGTCTTATACTGGACCTTTCTTGGATTCAACGGTTCAATCAATGTGGCCTATTTAACTTGTATAATTCAATTGTTTCATATCAATAATTATTATTAACATTTTTGTATTTTTATGTTTGTTTAATATCTACGGAATATAATCAAATATGCTTGTGTTTCAATGCACCTTTTATTTTCTGTTATATATATTATAATTGTATTTTTATGTATTTCAAATATTTGTATATATGTTTATAGATCTTAGGATGTAACCAGTTATGATCGGTATTTGGAAATATGCTATTTTTGCCTTCCAAATGTTTGTATGTCCTTGCTTATGTTTTTGGACATAATAGATATGTTTGCATTTGAAAGTAAAACTTTATATATTTTAGTTATTATTTTTATACCTTCACACATTGAAATGTTTTATATGTTTGTGTGCATTGTTAAATGTTTACAAATATGTTATAACAATTTAAATAAAGGTTAATTTTTATATCTTGTATACATTATTATAAACAGGGCTGTTCTCACTCCGTTTCTAGCGAGCAGCGGAAGTCATGTAGCACTGCCATTAAGGCTAAATATTTAATTTTATGTTCGTACTTAATGCTAAGATTTTGCGCGAGCCAAAATTTAGCATAAGTCGAAGTGAAATAATATATAATACCCGTTCTGTTAAGATACTCTTCAAGTCAGATATTTATCTTTTCGTTAATTATAAACAGAGAAAATATACTTATTTAC
>JABUQX010078834.1:0-7500 GCA_015478945.1 Trachelipus rathkii
GCAAAATTTCATGTACTAAAAGTAACTATTGTATGTGGCTTTGTTTATGATTTGAAAGGGACACAATAACTATGTCAGTAGAAATATTTAATAACTACAAGGTTATAAATTCCTGTGAACTTCTAACCGATTACTTTATTCAGCCTAACATTGATTGTGTTTTTTGCTGATTTTTTTAATGTTCATTGATTTTATATTTTTTGAAGGTCTTCTTAAGGAAGGGTGAGAGAGAGAGAGAGAGAAAGAGAGAGAGAGAGAGAGAGAGAGAGAGAGAGAGAGAGAGAGAGAGAGAGAGAGAGAGAGAGAGAGAGAGAGAGAGAGAGAGAGAGAATTTTGGACAGAAGGGAGAGGAGACAACGCCAAACAGGAGTTAGGAGAGAGAGAGAGAGAGAGAGAGAGAGAGAGAGAGAGAGAGAGAGAGAGAGAGAGAGAGAGAGAGAGAGAAAGAGAGAGAGAGAGAGTAAAATAAGACAAAATATAAAAAAACCAAGTCCAAGCCTAAAGGAGATCTCTCTCAGCAGAGCGCAGATACTGACTTTAAAGTAAGGAATATTAAATACAGCAGAAAAAAACAAGATTGCAGGGAATTCCACAGATAAAAGGTATCTAGAAAGTAGGAGGCACCATAACGAGCAATGGGCGTCTCAATGATGGTGGAATGAGAGAGGTCAAGTCCCTGCCGCTTTAGTACCTATGATAAAGAAATAGTGCATTCACGTTTCGTTCCTGAGATAGAGGATCAAAGGAGCTTGAAATAGAGGATAGTGTATTTGTCATTTATCATTACATTCAACACTATCAATTACCAATAACGCTGTTTTTATATTGAAGGCCACATGAACAGGTGCCAACGATTCACGAATTTTGAGGGAAAATGGTTTATTAATTAAAGATAGAATGAACCTGCTCATTCTTTCGGCGATTGCAGGCAAACATTTTCAGCAGACACTGAAGCGTTCTAAGAATCAAAATATGATTCACTGAAAGAAAGAAGGGACGTAATGCCCCCTAATAAGTTCCAGAAAATGCCCTTAGGGCATGGTGAAACAGCTGTGGTGAAAGCATTATAACTAAGAGCTTCAAAATTGTGGTCAATATTACTGATAATAGGGAAAATAGTGCATTTACATCGAGAAGGAGTAGTGGTAAAGTTTCTCCCAGATCTTAGAATGAATTAAAAATAATTACGAGTAATAGTTGTTTAAAAAAATATAACGCCTTAATCGGAAGGAAATGAAATGGTTCCTCTCTCAGTTTCGAAAGCGATACTACCCGAGAAGAGTCCGTCGTTTTAACCACTAGACCATACAAGTAACAAAAACCTTAGTTTATTTCAACATATTCTAAGATCTGGGAGAAACATGTTTTAATGGTGATTTCAATCTAGTTGGATTAAATTCCTTTACAAGCTGGACTTGAAGGTGATTTTTTTTGGTGTCATTTGAATGGTTTAATTCGTTAAGACGATGGGTTTTAATTCTCTGACGCAGTAACGCTGGTTCAAATTCCAGGTGGAACACCTTTCTTTGCCTTATAATATAAAATCTTTATTTTCTTGCAATTATTATGTTGCGGTTTCTTAGATACACTAATTTATTTAAATTTTTCTTTCTATCTATCTATCTATCTATCTATCTATCTATCTATCTATATATCTATATATATATTATATATATATATATATATATATATATATATATATATATATATATATATATATATATATATATATATATATATATATATATATATATATATATATATAATATATATGTAGGTGTGTGTGTGTGGGTAGGTGTGTGTGTGTGTGTGTGTGTGTGTAATAATAAATCCTGTTGAGGTGTTATAAGTTTTATATTCAATTTCATATCTTTTAATTGATTTGATCTTATCATTTTCGAATATGAAGGTTATAAAAAATCCAGATACCTATAATTATTTGTGAGACGTTTGTTTGTCTTTTGTTTGAAATTTTTTAATTACTTAAATTTAAAATTCATTTCATTTTGTTCAGGCTTCTTTATCTATTTCCACTCTTGTTTCTTTATCTAAAGTAGAATTTGAAGACGTGCCGGTGCTGTGCGGGGGCCGTGCAGGGCGGTGCGGGGCCATGCGGTGCGGTATCAGCACACAATTTCAGCGTTTTTGCGAGATGTAATTTTTTTTTTTTAAAAAGAATTACTGCATGGTGCGAAAATTAATCGGTGTGAGGTGCGGTGCGGTGCTACTGCATGACCTTCAGATACGGTGCAATGCGGTGCGGTGCGGTGCAGTGCGGTGCGGTGCGAATGCGGTGCGGTGCGGTGCGGTGCGGAAAATAGGGTGATCGGCCAACTCTAATCCAAAGTGATTTTTGTCTCTTGTTTATGAAATGTTCATTTACTATATCTTTATATAATTCCTTTATCTAACAATATATTTTTTTGGTATCTAATATGTAAGCTTGCGTCTCTTTATCTAACAGCATCTTTATCTTTTGAGTTTCAGAAATCACTCTAGTCTTTTATTATCTATTTTGTTTATCTAACAATATATATTAAGTTTGTCTCTCCTTATCTAGACGATTTTTTTTGTAAAGATATTTTGGCTCATCTTCATCTAAATATAAGTTAATGTTTTTTTTTATCTAATAATTTTTCAATCTAAAATTCTAAAATTTCCTCATCTAAAAATATTTATCTTTTATTTCTAAAATAACTAATGTCTTTGTCCTTTATCTTCCTTTCCTCAAATTCTATCTTTTTGAGAGTTTCTCTCTCTCTCTCTCTCTCTCTCTCTCTCTCTCTCTCTCTCTCTCTCTCTCTCTCTCTATATATATATATATATATATATATATATATATATATATATATATATATATATATATATATATATATATATATGTGTGTGTGTATATATATATATATATACATATGGTTATATATATATATAGTATATATATATATATATATATATATATATATATATATATATATATATATATATATATATATATATATATTATTATTATATATATATATATATATATATATATATATATATAATCACATTTATTTTCTCTTTTCCAAGTGTTATTATCTCAATTCTTCATCCAAAGAAACTTCTGTGATTCATCCACACGAACAGCTCCTCTATCTTTCTTGATCTAACGGCACATTTATTCCGTGTCGTTATCTCAATTCTTTATCTAAATGAGAATTTCTACAATCCATATTTATAAACAGCTTGTTATTTTTCTTCATCTAAAGAAACATTTACATTATCTTTATCTAATATCATTATTTTAATTATTCGTCTTAATGACTTTAATTATCTCATCCTTATCTAAATTTCTAGTTTCTTTATCTTTATTGATCTAAAAACACTTGCCTCATCTTTATTTGGTTTCATTGCAGCAATTCATTATCTAATTGAAATTTTTGTAGTTAATTTTTATAAAGCGTTTCTTCACCATTCTTGATCTAATAACATAATATCGTCTTTAAAGAAATATAATTTCCTTAGAAAAAAATAAAATCTTATAAAAAAATAAATCATAAAATCTTATAAAATTTTATATAATCTTATTAAACTTATAAATCTTATAAAAATAAATCTTATAAAATCTTATATATTCTAATAAAAATTTTATAAATCTTATAAATCTTATAAAAAATAAATCTTATAAAAAATCTTCTGTGTTTAAGTGATTAATTTTTTCTCTTTTTTGTTAAAGATATCTATATATATTTTCGCCTAACATTTGCTTTTCAAATATAGTATATCTTATCTTAAATAAAAACTAAAACAATACCATAGGGTAGATGCACAGCAGGCTGGCGTGCATGCATGACAAACGGCTCGCTGAAGCGCTCGCTCCAAATGTGGGCTGCGCAGCAGCAGCGCCATGTACGAACTTAATCGCGCGCAGCGCAATTAAGATGTATATATATATCAGAGAGAGAGTTTTATCGCTATATTATTTAATTCTTTTCTTTGTCAACAAGGATTTGTTTTAAAACATCTAAGATATTTTTATTACATACATATCTTTTTTACATCATATCTTTATTATATTATAATATATCTTTATTACATTGTAACTTTATTATATCTTATCTTTATTACATCATATCTTTATTACATCATATCTTTTTACATCGTATATTTATTACATCATATCTTTTTAAATGGTCTTTGTCTTGTATTACTTATTCTTACATCATGTTTAATATTTATTATATTCTTGAACCAATTATTTATATAACAATGATCGTCATTTTCTTCTTTCTTGATCTTTTATTTCTTTAAATCTATTTTTCCTTTCTCGATCTATTATTTATTTTATCTCTTTATGGTTTCATTATATTTTTCAAACAATTGTTTGTCTTTTATATGTTCATCATTTACTTGTATCTTTATCTTTTATTTCTTTAAAGTTATTTTCATCTTCTCGATCTATTACTATTGTCTCCTTCTTTTACTTTAACTCCAGTATATTTTTAAACAAATTATTTATCTTTTATACCAATTTCTCTAATTTTATCTTATATTTCTTTAAAATAATTTTTTTCTCTTCTCGATCTTCTTATTTTCTTTTTTTTATGATTTCATTACATATTCATTATATATTTTTGCAAAGATATCTGCATTACATCATATTTTTATCTAATTCTATATTTTTATTATTTTTTCATATCTACTGCATATCTGGTTATTTTTCTACATTTATTTATTTTTTCTTATATTAATGAATAAATATTTTCTTCTCTGAATCTGCATAATATTTTCATTATTTCAGTGATTTCATTACAATTTCATTTCGGTATTCATGCATCTTTCATTACATCATTATTGTATTTTCCTTCAAATCAAATTATTTTGTATTTATATGAAAAATGTCAATGTTTGAATTGTTTTATTATCGTTATGAATGCTCAGACATGAACACTTCTTTTTTTTCGATTTAATGTTTGAGCAGCAAGGCAAAGCTAAAAAACTGAGGAGAGAGAATAACTCACATCCGACCAGTTACGAATCTGGGTCTCTCACTTTGTTGGGAGAGTGCTCTTCCACTGAGGTACGGGGTTTTCTCGGTCCAAATTAGGCTTATATGAGTTGGCTGCTTTGAGAAACGCAGCTTCACCTGCTAAAATTTCAAATTTTCTACTTTTTTATTTTAATTTTGTATTAAATGTTCCAAAATAATGAAAAGAAATGATATTAAAAATTTTGAAGCTCCTCCATCATAGATTTCAAAAGTAATATATATATATATATATATATATATATATATATATATATATATATATATATATCTATATATATATATATATATATATATATATTGTTAGATATATATATATATATATAAGTATATATATATATATATATATATATATATAAAATATATATATATATATATATATATATATATATATATATATATATATATATATCTCAAACTTCTAAGGTTTCGATCTTAGCACCGGTTAAATTTTAGTCCTTTTTCTCAAAATTCTATCTTCCGGTTATTCTCAGTTTATTTTCCTTATCTTTTTTATGCGTTCGTTCACAACCCGCAATCGGCTCTTATATTATATACTTAAATTTGAACATTTTAATTGAAGGAATGATTAATTTAAAATTATTTTTAAGATTTTAAATTATTTCAAAATTAAATTTTTAATTTATAAAGTTTGTGATAATAATTTTCGGTATTGTTTTGTTTTCATCTTCTAAATAGAAACTTTTAATTGGGATAAGGTCATTTATTTATTATTTTAGAGCTTCACTTTTGATTAACCGTTAAATTGTGAAGCTCTAAAATGGCAGACAAAAGAGGTTTTTCAATTATTTTGAAATGGAAACGAATGTGGAATCCATTCAAATAAATTAGGTAAAGACTAACATGGGAAATTTCCGCACCGCACCGCACCGCACCGCAACGCACCGCACCGCACCGAACACCGCACCACACCGCACCACACCGAACTGCACCGCATATCGCTACCATTCAGGTTTTCGCACGACATTAAAATAAAAAGAACTTTTTAAACGTTTATTGTATATAATATGATTAGACTTGGGGTCTGTTAATTATGTGTGACAGAAGGAAGCCGAAGTCAAAGTGTTTTGAAAATTTACGCTTTCGAACAATATATATATATATATATAGTATATATATATATATATATATATATATATATATATATATATATATATATAGATAATATTTGTAATTTATGTACTATTTTTAACAGCTATAGTATAAAATATTGAAATTTCTTTGTAAAGTTTATATATTTTAGGTATTAAATACATTATTTAATATGATAAAATATATATATATATATATATATATATATATATATATATATATATATATATATATATATATATATATATATATAAATGTGTTTGGTTAGGTTAGGTTAAATTTCGTTAGGTTAGGTTATATATATTTAAATAAATAATTAGGACTTGTTTTTTAAATATTTTTATAGGTATGAAATTCTTTTATTAAAATAAAGTGTTATTTTGACTATTAGAAAAAAATGTGTTCAGATCCATGCAATCGATATGGATAATTTCTACAATATGTTTAAGTTTTAAGTTGTTTAATATCATATTCTAGCGAAACACAAAATGTTATTGTTTCTTTTGATATTTAGAGTCCATCGTCATTATTATATTATTATATAAAATCTTAATATTTTAATTTTTTTATTTTACTTCATAAGGCACTGTTAGTGAAGATCTGTTAGTAAGAAAAAGGCAAACAAATGACGGATACCAATATTTAATAAGTTTTAAATTATTTCTTCTTCTTTTTTACAAAACGTTTTGGTATTTATTCTATTTATATCCCAATTTCTTGCTTCTCTCTCTCTCTCTCTCTCTCTCTCTCTCTCTCTCTCTCTCTCTCTCTCTCTCTCTCTCTCTCTCTCTCTCTCTCTCTCTCTCTCTCTCTCTCTCTCTCTCTCTCTCTTTGTTCATTTGTTAATAGTTTAAAGTTGACTTTGGCGAGAGCGATTTCTCAAAGAAATTTATATTTCTTCAGAAATTGTCGAAAATGTTTCTTCTCAAAAAGAAATTGTTTCCTTTTCTTTAAAGACAAATAACATGCGGTGCTACTTTTCAAACAAATTCGCGTTCCTTACAAATTGCATAAATTGCCATAACAAACTTTGACTTGAAACATATTTTAAACAAACTTTCGCTCATGTGTTCCCGACTTGGCGTTTTCTTTAAAATCTATGCAAATATCAGTAAGCTCTTTTGTTTGGCATACTTTTGTCTTATTATTATTATTATTATTATTATTATTATTATTATTATTATTATTATTATTATTATTATTATTATTATTATTATTATTATTATTATTATTATTATTATTATTATTATTATTATTATTATTATTATTATTATTATTATTATTATTATTATTATTATTATATTATTATTATTATTATTATTATTATTATTATTATTATTATTATTATTATTATTATTATT
>JABUQX010078834.1:15000-26145 GCA_015478945.1 Trachelipus rathkii
GTCTAATATAGCATAAAAAAAATTGTTAATAATATACAAAATAATTAAACAGACGTACAAAAAATTAATTTATGATAAGAGATAAAAAACCAATATTTGCTCACCATTTGGTAACTCAGCTTTCCTGGAATTAATTGAACACTTTTTTTTTTGTTTCCTCTTTTTGACCGGCCTTCGTGGCAGATTAATTATTATTCACGTTAATTTCCCTCACAAGATTTTCTAGTTAGAATGTTCTAATATTATAGTAATCCTTATTATTACGATATAATTTAATATATATATTAATAATATTAATTAATTCTTTGTTAAAATAGATAAATTATATAGAATAATAAAATATATAATTAGTCTTAAAAAACAAAAAACAATATTTATTTTAATTGCGAATTAAGGAAAAACCACCATTTAACTGCAACCATTTTATACTCAGTCTTCTATAATTTGGAACATCATGTTTTCATTATTAATTATTAATCGTCTAATTGGCTACGAATATCGATTATATTATATTAGTAATTTTCCCACGGTTGTTTTCCCCCAAGATCTCGCGAGTTGCTCAATATATTCTTCATTTCGATTTTTAATTCATTATCGGTTAACGTATGACTTTTGATAAACCTTATTCTCGTAATTATTGAAAAGCGTTATACTATTGAAGATAACTACCTGCAAACTCTGTAAGTTCCTCATGTCATTTGACAGAACAATGATGAAAAGCCCGTTATTTAATTTTCTATTCCCTGCCTTTTTACTGGATAATCTATATCTCGGTCTTGATTTTATTTAGATAAGTTTTCCCCAGAAATTAATTTCCTGGCTTTTTTTACAGCTCTCCCTTGTAGTTCATTCAAATTATATTTTTCGAATTTTTTACCTTTATTTGGGGTACTGGGGGTTGTCTTTTGGTCACTTCTAGTCTCTGCGGCATAGCGTCGCATTTCCGACCGGTTTTAATAGAGAGCTCTCGCTTTAGTTGCTACGACCAACCCGCAATATTTGTCGATAGGGCTTGCCAATTGAGAATTGGGGCTGATTGACTTTTCGGTTCTGCGGTTTCTTGGGTGGCTCCGACCACAGTTTTTACTAGCTGCGGCTCTACCTGATCAATGGTACTTTTATCGTGTGGTGAGTGATGGTTGATGCCAGTTTTGTCTTTGATGAATGTTTCCTGCTACCACCTCGTGTTCATATCCCCACTCGTTGTGATTCGATTAATAATATTATCTCGTTATCTTTTGTTTGAGTTATTTTTTGGGTATCGTTTGACTGCACTTGTTTTGGATTTCTGGCTCGATCATTTTTGAGGTTATATAGGTCGATGTACGGGGGTTGAATCCGTATCTTATTGTTCGAACGAGAAACTGGCGTCGCTAAGTGCAGTGAATTGGAACGCTGTCTTCTTCTCACATAATTCTCAAATAAACTCGGCGAAGATTTTTTTGCAATGTATTAATTCTTGTTATATGAATTAATTATTTTTTTATATTTGGGGGCCGCATTCGATAGTCAGTACACAATAATTTTTATTCGCAGTAGTTGCGCCCGCTATGTTTATTGTAGAAAAACTAACTATAAGAATAAAGAAATAAATCATACGTTGTAAGTTAGGTCACGTACGTACATTATGTATATTATAGGTGTAATATATCTTTACTAAATACTAATATTTGATTTATCCACGTTTATTTTTAATAAATTTTCATAGCCGTTGAACAAACTCGTTTGGATACCGGAGACAGTCTGTCGGCAAGGGGCTTGAAACCCCATTCTATAATTTTATTATTTCATGTACGGTCTTATTTCTTAGTCATTCTCGAACATCGTTGTTTAAAAACGAATAAGAATATATATAATATCTTTAACATTTTACTCAGTCTGTGGGTTATATAATATAATTATATATTATATACTATAAAATAATTTTTTGAATATTAATATTTTATATTATATTAATTAATTTCCACTATTTATTTCTTTTTTTTTTCACAGTGTTATAAATATTATTTCTTTATTTTATCTATTCATCAAAAAATAATATATTTATTATAGAAGAAGGCGGTTGTTAAAGGTGTGAATAAAATTATAATTTGGTTCATATAAATTATGTGGATAGGATCGGGTTTGACTACACTTGAGGGAGCAGAAGGAGGAACAGTGGTCGAATGTGAGTTGGTGCGACTCTGCACAGGAGTTTCGGCATTTTTCGGTGTTTTTTTATGGATTTTCTGATACTTTTGTGTATGGATGCAGCGGTATTTACAGTTATCATCGAACTGATCTCACTTCTCAAGCACTGCGGAACGATGCAAGGGTGTCGTTTCATTACTTGAGACAATCGAATCCCTACCAAGTAAGATAGTAATAAGATTAAGCTGTTCGGGAGTTATTTATATTCTTACGCACTAAGAATCATCTAAACGTACGGAAATATATTTTAGTATATAAATTTTAAACGTGTTTCTGCAATAAATATCTATCAATTCCTATCTATATATTATTTTATTATTATTTTTTTTTTTTTTAAAAATTTAATTTTATAAAATTTATAATTTTTTAAATACAGAAATACAAAAATCGTTAAGGGTATCTATCTTGTCTTTATCGTATAATTAATCATACCACTTAAATTATTAATTTAAGGCCTTTTATTTTATATTTATATATGATAAATCAATAACTCTTTATAGAACTATAGGATGTCCTTGAAACTTATGTTTATGTGGGTGGGGGTGTTTCTCACTCACGAAAATACTCAGCCTTTGCAGGTGAATTGGATCATTATTGGTTTCGAGAGAGTGATTTATGTTACGGTATAATATATTAGGTTATATTATTAGATATAGTTAGGTATTGTTTATTCTATATATTTATATATGTGTATTATAATATAGTATTAGTGGTGATTTAGAATTTATTTACTATAATTATTGGAGGTATGTAATCGAAGTTGATTAATTGTTTATTGATGATTTAGTTATTAGTTATAGTTATATGTTCTCTTAAATTAGGTAGTTATTTTTTTTTATACATTGGTGTTAGTTTTGTCCATAATATAATATATAATGTGTAATGATATATAAAAATATTTGATAATTTTTTTTTATTTTTATTTTTATTTTTTTTTTTATCTAATTAAATTATACTAAGGTAGAAGAGTAATTAAGGTATATTAATAAGTAGTACAATTAATATACATACAGTATACAACCGTGATTTATCTTTATTGAGTAGATTTTTTTCACATTTACGCACCTTAAACACTTTAACTAGATAGACTAAGAAGTAATAACTAAAGAGTCCCCCTACACGCTTTCGATCTGTGGGCATACGTAATATAAGGAATGTCCCTATTTATTGAGACTTCTTTTCGAGGTATAATACGCGAAAATAATTTTTATTTCGTGTGCCTCGAGCCGCGTTACTTTGTAATGTTTTTTCGATGTGAGAGCACATACCAACTCAAAAAATTACGAATCTGGTCGCTAAAGAGTTACTATGGGTAATGCTATCATTCATTTGGTCTCTTTTATCAGTTTTTACATTTCAATGAATTGGATATTATAGCCCCATAGATCTATGCGCCTATAGATTTTTTCTACTTTTACTATTGGTCGTTAGTATAATAGGTGGGTCGTTGTGTTCTCACCAGATATTTTACTTTTGTTGCCTCTACACCGCGATAATACCCCTTTTATATTACTTTTGTGACTAGTATAATAAGTAATTTGGACCGTGGGTGGATAGTGAGTTTTTTTTTGAGGGCTTAGAGATGACTACATAAAGCCTTTCTTGTTTCCATAACCGAAAGAGAAATATCATAAAACTATAAGATTAAAGAGGAGAGTGTATTAACATAGGAAATATAGGTTTATTATATATCATTAATTAATTATTTTATATATATATACTACGTATTTATTTATCTTTAACATAAATATATTAAATATTTCTGATTTATTATTTTTTGTTTTTCAGAAATATATGTAATTTATATATTAAGTAAAAAACGAAAATAATTTTATCTAATATTCATTTTTAATGTTTTACAGCAAAGAATTTATAAATATATTCTATCTTTTTATTTTTATAATTATCAATTTGTTTTATTTCAAGCTAAAATATTAATTTATTTAAATAACACGAACATTAAATTTTATTTAATCGATTACGGAATTTCATATGTCTCTAAATCATAGAGTGTTTCTTATATCAGGTCCTGATATTAATTAATGTTTTAGGTGATGTGGATATACGGGAGGCTAAGGAAGATCAGCCTATTGGCCGTAGGGGATGTGTTGTTGATTGATTCGGTTATTATTTTTGTGAGTCTTGCATGTGTATATGTTGAACTATAGAGTACTGGTTTTTGAGCTCTTTATTTCTCTCTATCTGAGTATGGCATATTATATTTCTATGTTAGAAATATGGTGAATTTGTTGTTTTAGTGAGCGTAATTATTTTAGAGAGAATATAATATTAATAATTGTGAATATTGTTATTTATTATTTAATAAATATACAGCATATTATTTATACTTATTTTTATATAATTTTGATTTTATTTTTTTATTTATCAATGAGGCACGAAGTTATTGTATTAATTGACATTCGCAAATAATAATTATATAATCTATTATAAAATTAATCGCTATCATGCACGTACCAAATTAAATTCTAAATTATATTATATGTATGTCAAATGTTTTGATTATTGGCTTTTGGGATTTAGAGATTTATCATTTTTTTTAAAACATTACAGCATCAAATTTGGTGATTTTTATTTAACTATATTATCCTGGGTTCGAGATAGGTGACGGAGTTGAGGGAGGATTTTTATTCGCGACTTATACTGACTCACAGGACGCATTTTGTTGAGAGGATGGCTTTCGGAAGAAAGTGTATAATTATATTGGACGAATCCTCTATGCGTCCGGTAGATATAAGTAAGGAGGAGAGATAACGTCTTCTTGTTCGCCTCTGCATTCGAGTGGCCCGTTTAGCGAGTGTTATTCACCGTCTGTAGGTATTTCTTATTGCTTTACACTTTAGCTGCTTCTTTGGGTATGAAGGCTGTAACGGTTGTATGGAAGTTATTTTAGGGATAGGGCCTTAATTAGGTGATACGCTTTAGCTAGTTTCTATTTAGTTAAGGGTCTATTCTGTGGTGATTTATTTTCATGGTGAGGTCTATTATTACCTATCGATTGAGGCTGAGAGTACCGAGGCATTGTTTCATGGGTTAGTTCTCGTGGTTATGTGGTTTCTGAGTCAGTAGTAGATGGAGGACTGCCTGAGTGAGTAGATAGCTTCATTTACTTGAGTTATGTTTTTTAGTATTTATTATGCTTATTATATTAGTATATATATATATATTAATATTATATATATTATATTATAATTTATATTTTATAATTATTATTATTATATATTTTATATATTATTAATTATTTATTTTATTATTATTATATATATATATATATATATATATTATATATATTTATTAGTAAAAACAAAAGTTCAATGTGACATAACTTATTTACTTTATAAATATTTTATACAATACATATAATTTATTTTACATTTTTCATTAACGTTCTATTTCGTCTTTACGAAATATAATTACCAACGCACTGATACCATCATTATTAATAATCAAAACAGTGAGAACTATCAATTTCGTATGATTTAATTTAATAATTAATTAGTCTTTAGTATTAAAACTATTATTACTTTTATTCTGGTTTTGGTGGGTAGACTTATTTATTTTGTTTATTTTTTGTTATGTTTTCTTTTTTTTTATCTCTTTGCTCTGTTGTTTTTCGTCGTGGGAGTGATTTTATGCTAGTGCCTTTCTTCCCGGTCGTGTGGTCTTTCATCTTTTATTGCTTTATTTTGCCGTTTTAGATGTTGTTAATTGGGAGTGTAGATTGCTGTACAGTCTGGATTGACTTTTTTTTCATCTTCCTGCCATTGTCCATTTTTGTCCTTTTTTTCTTTCTTTTCTTGCACTCTTCTAGGTGGCCGTTTTTTCGTCTGCCGGGCGTCATCTTCTTGCTAGGTATACCTTTTATCCCACTTCACGTATGCCTTATCGCTCGGCGCATTTTTATACTTTCCTATTATCCCATTTTCGTAGTACTTTTATCCTTCCACTCTCACTTTACTTCCTTTTTGACCCACGCTTTGTCTTGTACCTGGCATGCATTTTTGACGGTTTGTCATGCTTCGGTCTTCCCGCATTGCCACGCCATCCATCTCACTCTTGCACGTAGTTACATAGTGCAGCCTTCAGTTTTATACTTCCCTGCTTTGTCTTCTGTCCTCAGTTTTTCACTCCTTGCGCCCACTTTCTGTGGGTGCATTTGCTCCAGTGCCATCCATTCTCACGCACTTTAGCCACTTTTGTTGGATATTCTGCTCTTGATGTGTTCTCTGTTGGCGCCTGACTATCTCCGCGCGTTCACCTTATGCCTTTGCATCTGTTTCCCCTTGTCTGGTTGTGTCTGGACTTGTTAATACTTTTGTGGCTTACTTTCCTGCACGGACTTTCACACTGTCCCGCATTGGTCGATTTTTGGGGCCACCTCTAATAGTGTGCAGGCCGTCCCCACTACAGGACTCTGGCGCCTCTCACTTCTGAAGCGCACTTTCGTCCTGACTTGTCCACGTCGGCTTCTTTTTGTACTTGTCAGCAGCCCATGCGCCTCTTTATCTGTTTTGTTGTCGGTGTACGGGTCCATCGAGCTCTGTTTTCACCTTCTCATCTCTGGTCTCATTCACTTTGGCCTCATTCGTATATCTGCTTCTGTCCTTCCTGTCTTGTGCAGGCTCTGAGTCCTCTTGAGTTCTCGCAGCTTTCACTTGGCTTTTACCGTTTGTAGGCACTGCAGTCTTCCATTTGCCATTGCATTTCTGGGCTCTTCCCTAGCTGTCACTTTTCCCCTCACCTGTTTAGTTTGGTGCATTTCCCACACGGGGGCTTCATCCAAGGATTGTTGCTTTGGAGTGTTTTAGAGTTCTGTTACTTTCATTGCTTGCCCCAGCATTCATGCAGTGCTAGACTTGTTCTTCTCAACTGCGTCGCCTCCACTATCAGCCTCTTTGTTGGTTGGATGATTTTTGCTCATCACACTCTTGATACCTCTCTGCACGCCACTTGCTCGGCCATCTTCTAATTCTTCTACTTTATCTATCTTACTATATATATTTATCTTATTCTATTCATATATATACTATTTTTAGACTCATTCCGAGGGCGAGGAGGCAGAGAAGCGGGCGGGGGGGGGGGAGCGCGAGGAGGCGGGGAGGGAGAGAGAGGAGGACGGAGGAGGAGAGGCGAGTTTCACTATGGAGTTTTCATCGAAAAAGTGCTAATCCCTCTTGCCCGCCGTGCCTCTCGGCTCCTGCGCCCCCGCACGCGGGGGTTGCGGGGGCGTTATTTAACGCACTGACACTACCCATGCGCTGCACCTAAAAACCTTAAATAACTTCAACTTATTCGTCATCGTGGCGATTTCACTAAATATATATACTTAAATTCAAATTATTTACTGTAAATTAAATTGATCTCATTATCCAATAAAATTAAATCATGACAATGACGGACAAATACTAATGTGAACAATGGCCTTGCATTCCTGGGAAAGTTGGGGGTAAGTCAGGTTTTGTATGTTGTTGTTTTTAAATTTTTAGCACGATCCAGGTTTCTCATCAGTAAGCATTCTCTAACTTACTCTTGCTACAGTTCATGCTTGAAATATTGGTTCCATGAATATGTAGCTCGAATAAGGAAGAACGCAAGGCTAGTTTTTTCAGTGATTATATGAGTCAGGAATACTATTCCAGGTGTTAAAAATCAACATATCTTCCTTCTCCAGGTATTTCGAAGCAAACCACTTGTATTGTGAACTAAGTTCATTTTGTTTTTCTCCATATTTCTATATCAGCACAAAGACGTTCAAATTTCGACTCCAATTCTTTGTTTTTTAAATCCAGCAATTGCACACCAAGTTACAAAAGTCAATTTAAAAGAGAAAAATTAGTGAGTTTTATTATCATTAACAGTTTTTTTTTAACAAAGGCTAACGTCGCTTTGCTGTTTCTGAATTCCTGAAACCCGTGGTTAGGAAAGCTCCTGCATATTTAAGAAAGTTTGTTTTGAAATAGAATTGTCAATTAAATTATTTTTTGGCGGTGTTCAACATGCTTGGAGTGAATCAAAGTTTCTCTTTCAAATTTTGACAAAATGAGTAATTGTTTTCGAAGAATAACTTTCTTCTAACATCGAAAACTTGTTGCTCTTTCCCTTAGTTTAATTAACCTGACTTAGATGAAATTAGGCATTAGGACATTAGGACTAGGTTAGAGACGTAGAGCCGTACATGGGCCATGAGACTGTCCCAGTCAATCTACTAACCAAACATCTCATGCAAATCCAAAAGCACCCTATGGGCTTGTCCAATTACTGGTAACTAAAGACAAAATCTGTCGCTTCAAAATATATGAATATAAGATATATATTATATTATATTATATTTTTATATCTTATATTATTTACTTTATATTATTATGATATATATATATTATAATATTATATCAGCGGTATAGCTGACGCAAAATCTACTTATACTGTATACTATCTAAGTATGCAAGCTTTATTTGTAGTCATATAGATATTGCTGTTCTATGATAAGTCGGCAAATTGCCAGTTACGCACATGGCATGTATACTAGTTATGGTACACATGCAGTCTACATTAAAACACTGTAACTAAAACTGCCAATTTGGCTTTCTCAAAATATATTATATGAATACCCCCATCCATATACCTATCCACACCTTTCTTAAATGTTGCAGATAAAGTCACACTCAACAACCTCGAGACTGTGCAAACATCCAATTTAACAGCCCTGGTTACTTTGAATGCATTGCTTCCTTAATCAAGATGGCATCTTTCTTCTTAATTTTCGCTTATTACCCTGGTCAACTGTCCATGCTCTACTATGAATTTATTGGTCTCTGTATGCGTTATATAGATCAAATATTTTGTACTTGTATCATGTCCCTCTTGAGAAATGCCTATCTACAGCAAAACATTCCTAATCCTCGCTCTCAAGCTTTTATCCTCACACCGAAATCTTTGTTGCCCTATTTTGCACTCGCTTCTAGCTTCTACTAGTCTTTCTTTAATAAGGGCCAATTGTGCACAATGCTCTATTCTGGCCCTAATGCTATTATACAATTTACTTTACTTCCTGCTCTTGTACAACATTGCGATTTATTGCCCACATCTTATTAGCTTTATTTCCTAGCTTCCAAACACTGATTAGCTATTTTTCAAATTACTGCTTATATCACACCTAAATCTTTTCTTGGTCCACAGACTCCCCATTCATTCATATTGTAGTTAAAACTTTCTTGAGTAACTAGTGAGAACTTCCTTAACACTTTTTACATTAATTATTTGCTTTATCTGCCCACCAAGAAGTTTATCAAGATATTGAATCTTTATAATCCTTCACGATCTTATTAATTTTTACTATTCCTAACTGATGTAGCCACTTGCGTATCATCTGCAAACTTCTAAACCTTGCATTTAAGTCCCTGGTCTAATCATTTATAATTTTTAATGAGGAAAGGTTCTATTAGAACTGTGGGACACCACTCTTCATATTTCCCATGATTTTGATTTTATTTGGCCATTTGTTGTCTAGCACGTACTGGTTCTTTTTCTATTTCACAACACTTTTTTAATCCAACTTTTAATCCACTAATATCTACAGTAATAAGTCTTCGTATAAATAATTTTTGGATCACTGATCGATTGTTAGTTCTGGATAGTTGGAAGCAACCCTTCTCTAAAGACAGGAAATGGCTCTTTGAATTTCTGTTGATAAGGAATGAAAGTTTCAAAACGTTTCTCTGAATACCACGTACTTTGTTATGAGCAGAGAGATCTTCGTATAACTCAATCTCATTTCAACTAATTCTTTAAAAATTGCCTATGATAAAAAGTTTTTAGATATATAGTTCGTGATCGGTTGATCAATCTTCAAACATTTTCATAACTTTCAAATTTCCTTCTGAATGGTCTGCGACAAAGTGGCTTCTTGAGATGTGCAAGTAAGTAAGTATCTCGTGATTAAGTTTTTTTTCTTTCAAAATGCAATAACCCGTTTCTTAGCCGGTCACACTTTTTCACCCGTCTATGAATGATTTTAATTTTATCGGAGTGGAGTATGATGGTTTTTCAAGTCATTCAACTACAGATTCCATACTCTCCCGTGTTGAACCTTTGAAGTGCATAATATTAATAGTTCTCGTGTGAGGTCTGTAGATGAATCACGTGCAAACAGTAAAGCGCTCTATCATTTAGATGCCATTAGACTGGTTATGCTATTAAATAAAGTGAGTATACCAATTTAAATCTTCGACTGCTGTCGGCTCATAGTGTTGGTTTAGCTTTCTGAGATTCGTGGTGTGTTCGTCGCTTCTGTGTTTTGTTATATTCGAAGAATTTTGATGCGTCTATCTTTCACTGCTTTGCAGAACATGATAACTATTATTTTTTTTTAATATTGCTTTGTTTCTTAAAAGCGTGACTAAAGAATAATAGTATAAACCATTTTATTTCGCCGTCTGTATTGGTTCTCTCTTAGCAATCTCTTGACTATAACAAATTTGCAATATTAACATTATTGGAAAGATTGCATTCAGTAATTAAATTCAGAACTTGCCTTTTTCTTGACTCTTTTGAAGTTTCTCAACTGCTTTCTTCCTTGGCATCACCGACAGGATATTTATTACTAAAGCTGTAAAGTGTGTCCAAATTTGATTTCTTGTTATAAAAGTGGCCAATTTTTCCCTACAAATAAGAGAGGTTGGAAGGCATTTTAAGTTTTGAATAAACGCGAAGTCTCGGTCATTCACTTTAACATTCATGGTTTTCGCTTCCTTTTTTCTTTGCTTCTTTTTAGTCATCTCAAACATTATGAGAAAAATGTTTCATTTATAATTGTCGTAGATAGAAAAGCCTTGAAATTATTCTATTACAAATTTATATTATCGTTATATACTTTAAAATTTTCATAACAATAATTATCTTCCTTAAAAACGATACAGTATAAAGCCACCAACACAAATA
>JABUQX010078835.1:7500-20000 GCA_015478945.1 Trachelipus rathkii
CACACTTTTTTTTCAAACAGATTCTCTAACAATATCCACTATTATTCTTACATTAACATAGTAACAATTTAACCAAAAATTTATCACAACATACTCGCCTACAAATATATGGCTGACGTACCAAAGTTTTTTCACCATCAATAAACGCTAAATATCATAATCCTGAACTAGGATATACGCACAATGACAAACCTAACATACCTTATGATCGAATAAATAGCTAACATTAAAAGTTCCATTCTTAACAACACTAAAGTAACTAACAATGCATACAGAACGAACATGTACGAAGCTGATGTGGTTCCTGTTTCAATAGAGTTATCAAATACGTCGAGAATTGTTCAAACTCCTCCCACTTTTTCGAAATATTACGCAAACCTATGATTCTTGTTTGGTTTCGTTTTCGAAACATTAAGCAATACCTATGATTCTTGTTGGTTTCGTACCTCTAACTATTAAACGTTAATCTTACACTGACACAGTAAACATTTAGCAAAAATTTTATCACAACATTGGTTAATTATCATACAGACCAGTGAAAGTATGCTAACATAAAAAGGTTTTCACATTAATAAAGCTAACATATGCATCATCTAAACTAAGAAAATATGCCCAAAGACAACATAACACATTTTAAGCAGGAATAAACTGTTAACATTAACAAAGTGCCACACTTAACACCAATAAAACAATAACAAGGTATGCAAAACGTAACCTAGATCTTACTTTTTCAAGCATAACTCTAACATATAAACGTTAATCTTTACACTAACATAGTAACATTTAGCAAAAAATTTATCACAATAAACATTGGTTTAATTATCATACAAGACCAGCGAAAGTATGTCTAAATAATAGAAGTTTCCACAATTAAAAGCTAACTAGCATCAACTGAATAAGAAAATATGTCGCAAAAGACAAACATAACACATCTTAAGCAGGAATAAGCAGTCAACATAACAAAGTTCCATGCTTAACACCAGTAAAGCAACTAACATGGTATGCAAAATCGTAACCTAAATCTTACTTTTTCAAGCATAACTCTAACATATTAACGTTAATCTTACACTGACACAGTAACATTTAACTAAAATTTCTCACAACATTGGTTAATTATCATAGTGATCAACGAATATATGCTAACGTAACAAGTTTCCCCATCAAATAAAAGCTAACATAGCGTAACATGAACTAAGAAAATAATGCACAAAAACAAACCCTAACAAAACTTACACACAAATAAACTGTTAACATTACAAAGTTCCACACTCAACACAGTAACGCCAACTAACATGGTAATCAACGGGTAACCTAATCTACTTTTTCAAGCATAACTCCAACATATTAACGTTATTCTTACACTGACACAGGAAACATTTAACTAAAATTTCTCACAACATTGGTTAATTATACTTATCAACGAATATACTCTAACATAACAATGTCTTCACATTAATAAAGCTAACATAGCATCATATGAACTAGGAAAATAATGTACAACGACAAACCTAACACATCTTAAGCAGGAATAAACTGTTAACAATAACAAAGTTCCACACTTAATATCAGTAAAGTAACTAACTTTACATACAAAACGTAAACCTGTTCATACTTTTTCAAGCATATCTCTAGCAAATATAAACGTTAATCTTACATTGACACCGTAACATTTATCAAAAATGTGTCATAACCATACCTAACCATCATAATACCTAAAACGAGTAAAAACGAATAAAGTAAAATTTTTAGACTTATCTCTATTTAGGCTCCGCTCCTTTCAGAAAATACCAACTCTAAACATGAAAAATGATTTTACGCCTTTAACTATTTGCATAAAGTGATGCAATACTTACTATATTTGACCTGGCAGGAATACAAGCAATGTAGCAGTCGCCATCCGGTTTACGGATTAAATATAAATGACACATAGTTGGGAATAACGAAAGGTCCTCGTAAAGATATCGACAACAAGCGTAGAGATGCAGGGAGATGTCATCGTACTCAACACATGCGAAAAACATCCTCTGAAGAAAATTGTGTAATAACATCCCTTATAATGTAATGAGATTCTTTCTTTCACACAATCAGAAGAAAGTAAACAAGAATACGACGTACGAATGAAAAGCCATATCAGTTCAAAAAGGGTATATATTCTCTCGTTCGACAACAACAACAACAACCAACAACAACAACAACAACAACAACAACAACAACACAACAAAATAAAATAGTACAAAGATAAGTTCTTTGGATACTAAACCAATGAATATTTGCTAACGTAACATTGTTTTCACATTAATAAATCTAACATCATCATATAGACTAAGAAAATAATGTACAGACGACGAATCTACACAACTCTAAGTCACGAATAAACTTGTTAACATTAACAAGTTCACACTAACACCTGTAAAAGTACTGACAATTGCAATACAAAACGTAACCTAATTCATACTTTTACCAAACATATCTCCAACATATTAACGTTAATTTTCATTGACACAGTAATAATTAGCAAGAATTTATCATAACCTTGTTTTATTATCATTACAGAGAAGTGAAAGTATGCTAACGTAACAAAGTTTCCACATTAATAAAGCTAAACATAACATAACCTGAACTAGAATATAATGTTACAATGACAAACCCAACACACCATATGCATGAATAAACCACTAACATTAACAAACTTTCGCAACTTAACACAGTAAAGTAAATAACACTTCGTTCAAAACGTACCCTATTCAGACTTTTTCAAGCATACTCTGACATATCAATGTTAAATTTTTACATTAACATCGTAATATTTAACAAAAGTTTAGCATAAACCTGTCTATCATCATACTGACAAAGAATATAAGAGCGAACGTAACAAATGTTTTACATCAACTTCGTAACATTTAACAAAAAAATTCATCATAACCTCGTCTAAATATCATAAATCCCCAGCGAATAATCGCAAACATAACAAAGTTTTAACCAAACATAACAAAAAAATAGCAAAATTTTATCCTGCCATAACATAAAAATAAGTTCTTTGAATAAAATATCACTGTAAAGCGTAATAGTTTACTGATTTTTAAAAGCAGTAAATCAGTAAATTCAGTAAATCAAACCACCCATCCTGCAGTCCCTACCCGTCCACCCGCTGTGATCTATTGGAGCTATTGATTCAAGTCATATTTCATGTATCATTTTGGACAAACATAACATACAAAAATATGTTCTTTATATACTAACCTATGAATATCATGCTAACCAACAAAAGTTTTAGCATCAATAAAGCTAACAAATCATAACCGCGACTAAGAATATAATGTACAAATGCAAACCTAACATACATAGCGTATGAATAATCAGCTAACATCCTGAAAAATTCCCTACTGATCAATGTAAAATAGCTAACAGGTCATACAATAAGCGATATGTTTCCACTTTTCGAGCATATTAGCAACAGGTAAAGCCGTATTATCTAACAAAATCCCTTAACAAGTGACCAATCTAATCAAAGAGCCCACCATCTTGAACTATGCGTTGACACTATCTTCATCAAGAGTGGTCACTCGTTTTTCGAGTATAACATCATTTGACCTATGAATAAACGTAGACATTAGCAAAAGTCTAGGGCAAACCTAACATTACTCAACAAAAACTTAACCGAGGCTCACGTTTCTAACACATCATCGTCAGTTAACACAGTAATATCTTACAAAAACTCATCATTTCTCTAACAAATCAGTGTTATTTCCACATTGTCATAGTAATATTTAACATAACGTACCTAACTTCCGAATAACAGTTTCATTAACCAAGAGTAATCTAAAGCAAACAATTACCTTCCGAGAGAAAACCCACGGGGATGCGCCCCTTGAAAGGGTGGGATCCTGCGAGGGGATCACCCCGAAGGGGTGTAAGCGGGCTTTTGGGCCTCAGCCCCGAAGGGCTGAGCCTTACCCCTACCTTCGGAGGGGTAAAAGCCCGCCTTACACCCTTCGGTGATCCCCCCTCGCAGGATTCACACCCTTTCAAGGGCGCATCCCCTTGGGTTTTCTCTCGGAGGTAATGTGTTGCTTTAGATTCTCTTGGTTAATGAAAACTGGTTATTCGTAAGTTAGTACGTTTGTTTAAATATTACTATGACAATGTGGAATTTACACTGATTTGTTAGAGAAATGATGAGTTTTTGTAAGATTTACTGTGTTACTGACGATATGTGTTAGAAACGTGATACCTTAGGTTTAAGTTTTCGTTGAAATAATGTTAGGTTTTGCCCTAGACTTTTGCTAAATGTCTACGTTTATTCACAGTCCAAATGATGTTATACTCAAAACGAGTGACACTTTGAAGAAGATAGTGTCAATTCATAGTTCAAGATGCTGGTTTCTTTGATAGATTGGTCACTTTGTTAAGGGATTTGTTAGATAATAAGGCTTTACCTGTTGCTAATATGCTCGAAAAGTGGGAACATATCGAGTATTGAATGATCTGTTAGCTAGTTTACCTTGATCAGTAGGGAATTTTTCAGGATGTTAGCTGATTATTCATACGCTAGGTATGTTAGGTTTGCATTTGTACATTATATTCCTAGTCGCGGTTATGATTTGTTAGCTTTATTGATGCTAAACTTTGTTGTTAAGCATATATCATAGTTAAGTATATACAAGAACAATATTTTTAATGTTATGTTTGTCCAAAATGGATACATGAAATATGACTTGAATCAATAGCTCAATAATCACAAGCGGGTGGGACGGGTAGGGGACTGCAGGGATGGGTGGTTTGATTACTGATTACTGATTTAATTGCTTTAAAATCAGTAAATATTACGTTTTACCTGTGATATTTTATTCAAAGAACTAATTTTTATGTATGTTAGGATAAAATTTTGCTATTTTTGTTATGTTTTGGTTAAAACTTGTTATGTTTGCGATTATTCGCTGGGGATTGATGATATTTAGACGAGGTTATGAATGAATTTATTGTTTAAAATCGTAGGAACATTTTGCTAATTATTGGTTTTTATAACAATTAATAGTCTTAATCAGTATGATGATTAGACGGTTTATGCTAAACTTTTGTTAAATATATTACGATGTTAAATGTAAAATTAACAATGATATGTCAGAGATATTGCTGAAAAACAGTTCTGAATAGGGTCGTTTTTGAACGAGTGTTATGTTACTTTACTGTCGTTAAGTGCGAAAGTTTGTTAATGTTAGTGGTTTATTCATGCATATGGTGTGTTGGGTTTGTCATTGTACATTATATATTCTTAGTTCAGGTTATGTTATGTTAGCTTTATTTAATGTGGAACTTTGTTACGTTAGCATACTTCACTGCTCTGTATGATAATTAAACAAGGTTTATGATAAATTCTTGCTAAATATTACTGCGTCAATGTAAATTAACGTTAATATGTTGGAGATATGTTTGGTAAAGTAGAAAAGGTTACGTTTTTTGTATGCAATGGTAGTTACTTTTACTGGTGTTAAGTGTGGAAACTTTGTTAATGTTTAACAGTTTATTCGTGCTAAAGTTGTGTTAGAATCGTCGTTGTACATTATTTTCTTAGCTCTGGTGATGTATGTTAGCTTTTATTAATGTGAAAAACAATGTTACGTTAGCAATATATTCGTTGGGTAGTATCCAAAGAACTTATCTTTGTACTATGTTATTGTTGTTGGTTGTTGTTGTGTTGTTGTTGTTGTTGTTGTTGTTGTTGTTGTTTTGTTGTTGTTGTTGTTTGGTTGTTGTCGAACGAGAATATATACCCTTTTTGACTGATATGGTTCATTCGTAAGTCGTATTCTTGTTTTACTTTCTTCTGATTGGTGGAAAGAAGGAATCTCATTACATTTAAGGGAATGTTTATACACAATTTTCTTCAGTAGGATAGTTTTTCTGCTGTGTTGATACGATGACATCTCCTGCATCTCTACGCTTGTTGTCGATATCTTTCATGAGGAGTTTCGTTATTCCCAACTATTTCATTTATATTTAATCGTAACGGATGCGACTGCTACATTGCCTTGTATCCTGCAGAGGGGTCAAATATAGTAGGTATTGCATCACTTTTATGGCAAATAAGTAAAGCGTCAAAATCAATTTTTCATGGTTTAGAGTTGGTAATTTCTGAAAAGGAGGCGGAGTAAAACGAGATAAGTCTAAAAGCTTTACTTTATTCGTATTTACTCGTTAGGTATTATGAGGGTTAGGTAGGTGGTTATGACACATTTTTTTGATAAATGTACTGTGTCAATGTAAGATTAACGTTAATATGCTAAGATATGCTTGGAAAAAGTATGGAAGGTTACGTTTTGTATGTAAAGTGTAGTTACTTTTACTGATCTTAAAGTGTGGAACTTTTGTTAGATGTTAACAGTTTATTAGGGCGTAAGATGTGTTAGGTTTGGTGTTTGCACATTGATTTTCCTAGTTCGGATATGTATGCTATGTTAGCTTTATTAATGTGAAGACATTGTGATGTAGGTATATTCGTTGATAAGTAATCAATTAACCAATGGTTGTGAGAAATTTTAGGTTAAATGGTTACTGTGGTGCAGTGTAAGAATAACGTTAAATATGTAGAGTTATGCTTGAATAAAAAGTAAGAATTTAGGGTTACGTTTTGCTACATGGTTTAGTTTGCGCTTTACTGGGTTTTGAGTGTGGAACTTTGTTAAATTTAACAGTTTTATTTGTGTGTAGAGTTGTGATAGGTGTTGTTTTTGTGCATATTTTCTTAGTTCATGGTACGCTATGTTAGCTTTATTGATGTGGAAACTTTGTTACGTTAGCATACTTTCGCAGCTCGGTAGGATAAATTAACCAATGTTGTGAGAAATTTTAGTTAAGTGTTACTGTGTTAGTGTAAGATTAACGTTAATATGTTGAGTTATGCTTGAAAAGTAAGAATAGGTTACGTTTTGCATACCATGTTAGTTGCTTTACTGGTGTTAAGTATGGAACTTTGTTATGTTGACTGCTTTTATTCCTGCTTAAGATGTGTTATGTTTGTCTTGACATTATTTTCCTTAGTTAGTGATGCTAGTTGCTTTATTATGTGGAAACTTTATTATGTTAGCATACTTCGCTGGTCTGTATGATAATTAACCAATGTTGTGATAAATTTGCTAAATGTTACTATGTTGGTGTAAGATTAACGTTAATATGTTAGAGTTATCTTGAAAAAGTAAGCATTAGGTTACGTTTTGCATACATGTTAGTTTGAATTTTATTGGTTGTTAAGTGTGGCACTTGTTATGTTAACAGTTTTCCTGCTTTAAGATGTGTTATGTTTGTCTTTGGCATGTATTCCTAGTTTAGATGATGCTATGTTTAGCTTTATTAATCGTGAAAACTTTTATTATGTTAGCGCATACTTTCAACTGGTTCTGTATGATAATTAACCAATGTAGTGTGATAAATTTTTTGCTAAATGTTACTATGTTAAGTGTAAGATTAACGTTAATATGTTAGAGGTACGAAAACCTAACAAGAATCATAGGTTTGCGTAATGTTTCGAAACGAAAACCAAACAAGAAAGTCATAGGTATTGCTATGATTTCGAAAAAGTGGGAGAGTTTTGAACAATTCTCGACTTGTATTTGATAACTAGTGAACAGGACCCACATCAGCTTCGTACATGTTCGTTCTGTATGCATTCTAGGAACTTTAGTGTTGTTAAGTATGAAACTTTGTTAGTGTTAACAGTTTATTTCGATCAAAGGTATAGTTAGGTTTTGTCATTGTGCGTTTTATATTCCCCTAGTTCAGGTTATAGTATGTTAGCTTTATTGATGTGAAAAATTTGGTATGTTAGCATTATATTTGTAGCGAGTATGTTGGTGATAAATTTTTGTTAAATTTACTATGTTAATGTAAATAATAACAATGATGTTAGAGATCTGTTTGAAAAAAAAGTGTGAAATATGTACGGGCTGTAAGCAACGTCAGTTACTTTCCTGATGCCAAGTATGGTATGTTAAGTTTGATGTTATACATTATATTCTTGCAATCAGGTTATGTATGTTAGCTTTATTTGGTGTGAAAACTTTGTATTTACTGTTTACTGTTTTAGTTTATGTAAAATGTATTTTTTCGTTATAAACATAAAAAGAATAAAATTTAGTAAAAACAAAAAGTTTAAAAGAAATAAGTAAAATTAAAGTTTAAATAAAATAAAAAAATTTTAAAAAGTTTTAAAGAAATAAAGTTAAAAATTCTAGTATTTTTTAAAAGAAAAAAGTTTTAAATAAATAAAGTTATAATTGGTGAAAGTTTTTAAAACAAAAACAAAAAAAGATGTGAAGGCTACGTTTTTGTATGCTGTGCTAGTTACTTTACTGTTGTTAAGTATTGAACTTTGTTAATTTAGTTGTTGTATTCCGTGTTTAAGGTATGTTAGGGTTGATGTTATACATTTAAATTCTTACATCAGGTTATGTTTATGTTAGCTTTTATTGATGTGAAAAACTTTGTTATGTTCAGCATATATTCGAGGTTAGTATAAAAAGAGAAATGATTTTTGAGTGTTATGTTTATCCAATGATACTCGAATATGACTGATCAACAGATCAAATAGAATCAATACCCAATAGATCAGGGTTGGGGAACGGGTTAGGGGGAGGTAGGGGTTGGTTTTTGATTGAACTGATTTCAGTGAATTTACCCGTTTTAAGGGTATGCAAAAGCACAATTTTTTTTTTACGTTATAAAAACATAAAAAGAATAAAAACTTTTAGTAAAACAAAAAGTTTTAAAGAATTAAAAGTTAACAGATAAATTGTTGTTTAAAAAAACAGAAAACTAAAATGTTTTAAAAGAATAAATTACAAATGTTTAAGAAAGTAATTAGCAACAAATATTTTTTAACAAAAGTTAAAATAAATAAAAAGTTTTTAAACAAAAGATAAAAAGGGGTAAAAGGCAACGTTCTATATGTTTTGCTAGTTACTTCACTGTTGTTAAGTATTGAACTTTGTTTAATGTTAGCTGTTTATTCATGTTTAAGGTGGGTCAGGTTTGTCGTGTGGATTTAATTCTTAGTTCAGATGATCATTGTAAGTTTTATTAATGTGAAAAACTATTGTTAAGTTAGCCTATATTCGTGATCGGTATGATAATTAGACAAGGTTATGAATTTTTTTTGTTAAATATTAGCATGTTAATGTAAAATTAAACATTGGCATGTTAGAGATATGCTTGACAAAGTGTGAATGGGTTACGTTTTTCGCGTGTAATGTTAGTTTCTTTACTGTTGTTAAGTGTGGACTTTGTTATTTTAGTGATTTATTCAGGCATAGGGATGTTTCGATTGATGTTATTCATTAATTGTTACATCAGGTTATGAAATATGTTTAGCTTTATTGAATGTGAAATCTTTGCTGCGGTTAGCGTATTTTGTTGGTCAGTATGATAATTACACAAGATTGTGATAAAATTTTTTGTTAATTGTTACTATGTTCGTGCAAAAATAATACTGATATGTTAGAGATATGTTTGGAAAAGTGTTGTATATTTTCATTTGTATGCAAATGTTAGTTATGTCACAGTTGTTAAGTATTGAACTTTGTTTATTGTTGACTGCTTATTCGTGTATAAGATGTGTTAGGGATTGTGAGTGTACATTATATTTCGTAGTTCATATGATTCTATGTTTGCCTTTATTTATATGAAAACTTTGTTACGTAAGTATATTCATTGATCAGTAAGATACTTACACAAGGTTGTGATATATTTTTTTAAATTTTACTATGTTAATGTAAAAAATCAGTGATATGTTTAGAAAAAGTGTAATGTAGGTTACGTTCTGCGCTCAATGTTAGTAATACTTTACTGTTGTTGAAGTATAAGCTTGTTAATGTTAATGTTTATTCATGTTTAAGGATGTGTTAGGCTTGTGAATGTACGTTATATTCGTAAGTTCAGGTATTGCTATGTTTGCTTTATTGATGTGAAACAACTGTTACGTTAGCATATATTCAAGGGTCAGTATAAAAAGAACTAAGGTTTGAATAAAATTTTGTAGAATATTACTATGTTAATGTAAAAATAATCAGTGATATGTTAGAAAAGTGTAAGTAGGTTCCGTTCTGCACTCAATGTTAGTTACTTTATTGTTGTTAAGTATGGGATCTTTGTACGTTAGCATATATTGATTGATCAGTATGATAATTAGACAAGGTTATGATAATTTTGTTAAATATTACCTATGCTTAATGTAATAAATATCCAGGATTTGGATAGGGATGGGGGGGAGGGGTGGGTGGTTGATTTACTGATTTAACAGGTTTAGGTATGTAAAACCCAAATTTCTTAAGTTATAAATCTGAAAGCGCAAACATTTTAGTAAAAACAAACTGTTTTAAACTCTATAAAAAAACAAAAATAAATGAAAGTTTGGTGTTATGTTATACAAAATATGACATGAAAATCACTGATCATAGATGGGAGGGCGGTGAGGTGGAGGAGGGTGAGGAGGGAGGGGAGGAGGCTCAAAAGGCTCCAGAGGCTCTAGAGGCTCTAGAGGGTGTTTTGATTTAATAAAAAACGTAATTTTTTAAGTTATCAACTTAAAAAAAATAAAAATATGTTTAATTTTGTTTTTTTTTTAATTTTTTTTTTTTTAAATTTTTTTAAAAAATTTTAAAATTTTTAAATTTTTTTTAAAAAAATTATTTTTTTAAATTTTAAACAATTTTTTTTAATTTTTAAAAAAAAATTTTTTTTAATTTTTTTAATTTTTTTTTTAAATTTTTTTTTTTTTTTTTTTTTTTTTTTTTTTTTTTATGTATCCAGGATACAATCATAGAAAAATATAACCCTATTTTCCGTTGTTCTCGCAAATATTTCAGTTTTTTGGGGCCCTGGTGACCCCCCCTTTGGGATGTGAACGGATATTTAACCCATATATGATATGGGTACCTTATATGAAAGGTATATACCGAGTTTCATCGTTCTAGGTCAATATTTCAGTTTGGGGTCCCGGAGACCCCCATTTAGGCTGTGTCGGTTATTTTTACCCCATATAGATGTGAGTTACCTTATATGTATGTGTATACCGGTGTTCATCGTTCTAGGTCAATATTTCAGAATTTTGGGGTGAGTACCCCGTCATTTGGTCAAATCGGTCATTTTACCCCGGATACATCTAAGATACAACCTAAAAAGGCTGTATATTCAGTTTCGTTGTTCTATGTCAATATTTCAGATTTTGGGGTGAGTACCCCGTCTGGTGCACCCACAGTTATTTTACACCCGGGGTCATCTAAGATACATACTCAGAAGGCTGTATACCGAGTTTCATCACTCTAGGTCAATATTTTCAGATTTGGGGCTGGTCCACGAAATTTGGTAAAAAATCGGTCATTTACCCCGTATCAACCTAAGAACAACCTAAAAAGCCTGTATATCAGTTTCGTTGTTCTATGTCAATATTTAATGTTTTGGGGTGAGTATCCCGTCTGGGGCACCCACAGTCATTTACACCCAGGGTCATCTAAGATACATCCTCAGAAGGTTGTATACCGAGTTTCATTCACTCTGGTCAGAACTATGTTCAGATTTGGGGCTGGTCCCACAAATTTGGTAAAGTCCCATCGGTCATTTTACCCCGGATACATCTAAAGATACAACCTAAAAAGGTTGTATATCAAGTTTCGTTGTTCTATGTCAATATCAGATTTTGGGGTGAGTATCCCGTCTGGGGCCACCCACAGTCATTTTACACCGGGGTCATCTAAGATACATCTTCAGAAGGTTGTATTTACCAAGTTTCATCATTCTATGTCAATATTTCAGATTTGGTGGGGCTGGTCCCCGATTTGGTCAAATCGGTCATTTTACCCCGTATACACCTAAGATACAACCTAAAAAGGTTGTATATCAAGTTTCAGCTTTCTACATCAATATTTAATGTTTGGGGTGGGATCCCTTCTGGGGGATCCTAGACACCCTATACGGTCTTATAACCATCATATTCGAACTCTACGACCCCGATAACCCTTATAAGGACACCAACATTGTTGTTATACGACTGTTTATTACCTAACCCATGTAGATATATATCGAACTCAGAAACTGGATGCGAAGAAGAAACCGCGGTGGAAAAAATAACAAATAATAATAATAATAATAATAATAATAATAATAATAATAATAATAATAATAATAATAATAATAATAATAATGATAATATAATAATACAGACAGATCAACACTAACCGATGTCTGAACCAAACCGAACCGCCGCAGCGGCCGGAGCCGGAGCCGGAGTCGAGTCGAGTCGGAGCCGGAGTCGGAGTCGGAGCCGGAGTCGGAGCCGGAGTCGGAGCACCACACACCTCGAAATTATGATCACTCCGTGATCATAATTTCTTCGACTTAATAATAATAAATAATAATAAATAATACAAACAAACACAAACAAACACAGACAAATACAGACAAACACAGACAAACACAGACAAACATAGACAAACACAGACAAACATAGACAA
>JABUQX010078836.1:5000-17500 GCA_015478945.1 Trachelipus rathkii
GTGTCGACAGAGATGATGTGCCGATTCTTTTAGATAGGTGTATTTCCGTTGACCATAATTCACGAAAAAATAATTTTGGGTCATTGTACATAACTCGAACGAGAGATTGATTTAAAGGAAGATGGGTATGGAAAAAGGTATAAGTTATATAAGAAGTAAATTTCTCCACTGAGATAAAAGGTATTAAAGTATAATTCGTAAGCGCTAGCGTCAGATTGAATAGTCCTCAAGAATAAGTCAGAAGGCCAATTGGTATGTTTTTTTCGTCTAGGGGTTATAACGTGTGCAGTTTGTTTCTTGTCATTTCTAAGATGAAAGTAAAGGAATATTGGAGAGTAAAGTTGGATATGGTTGTGTTAGCTAGTTTAGAGTGAGGTTATCGAAGCAGTTGCGCTGAATGATTGTGTGTGTGAGACGTATAGTTGGTTCGATTTAAATTTACTAAGCCCTGATACTTCCCAATGAATTATGACTATTATGCGTAGCGCTTAGACTTGTTTGGAATTCTATTAACTTTCGTAAGCTGTCCCTAAAATTTATTAAAGTGCGAGTGTTTGCCTTTAATTGCTCTTTCAGTTCGGTAATGAGTAGATTTGATGTAGAAGCGTAGTTTCCTAAGATGTTAATTTTCTTCCTAAGGAACTTTACTTGCTTATCTGTAGCCGTACCAAAAAGAATGTTGAGGACGTCTCCTCCGAACTCAAAAGCAGCTCGTTTCTTTTTTGATCTTGCTGAGATCCAAGGTAACTCACTTACTTCATTTAATTTCTGGGCTAGAACTTTTACTCGAATGGTCATTAGTTTAAATTCCCATTGATGAGCCCTTTGTGCGATTGAAACATTCAGAAATGTGGCTTCGAACGTTGGTAAGAATGAATCTTTGATGTTGTTCACTAGCTTGGTTGTTTTTATGATGGTTTCTTTTACGTCTGAGGGACATTCTAATGAAACTATTAGATCTAAATAACCTTCTATAAAACTTACTTCACCGGTGCGATATAAAACCAAACCAGGCAGAATCTTTGTTTCTTCGTTTTCTTTCACTATGATACTTTGACATGTCGTTAGGATGGTGAGTAGAAACAAGATCATTTTCCCGAATTCCATTTCTGAAATATTTTAATCATATTGAAATATTTGTTTTCAGAATAATTACAAGGTCGCCTAATCAAATGTGATTAAATTTTTAAATTGGAACTTAATAATTAATTAAGCAAATTGTTTGCGTTTTCTAACCTAAATGATTTCTTAGTTATAAAGTTGTTAGTAAAATTCTTACATTTAGATGCTATTTACTACTTAATGCTTATGGATTCTAGTTTTTCTTTAATTCTTAATTAATTATTTTAGTTACTTACTTACTTAATTATTTTAGATTTATCTTACTTACTTAGGATTCTTAACGTTATTTAAGTTTCTTATTATTTTTTTTTTCATTTAAGAAAAGTTTTTCCATTTTTCTTTTTTCTAGTATTTTTTGTTTAAAAATTGCGTTGTCCCCCCCTCTGGAGTGAAACGTATTCTTTAAAATTTTTGTAGCATAAAAAAAAATAAGCAGAAATATAAATGATGAATAATTCTAATCTAATGTGACTGTGTAAGTCAAAAATAAAACTAACATAAATCTAACATTTCTAATCCAGGCTAAGGAACTTAAGCTAAAACGATCGTTGATTCTTAATCCATCTAAAAAAAATTTCTAATCCAGACTAATAGTTCTACAATACTAGGTGACAAAAGGTACACAAATGTATGTCCAATATTGTCTTAAAATTAAAGTGTATCCACTTAAAATTAGAGTTCATCTTCAATATTTGAAGAATATTTCCTTAAAACTATAGAATCTTTCAAAAAAAACCGAAGGATTTCTCCTTAAAAATACAAAATATACAGAAATTCGATGTGAATTAATAGCCGGGAGGCAAATAGTATGTCTTATTCCCTTTTACTATTGTATTCAGATCCAATTTAACAGGCGGAGGTTGGACAGAAGTCTTCGCTATAGTCTTCGTGTTGTCACTTGCCTCTGCTTGTTGTAAAGCCTGTTCTCTTACCCTTGTTTGACTTCTTGTTAATTCTTTCTCTGGGACCAGAAAACAAATTGTGTGGTCTATAAGACGGGTCTTGTTTTCTGTCATCTCTGATGATTTCCCTTGGGGGTGATTCTACAACAGTGGGAATTTGATAGTGGCCATCTCTTTCAGGGACATCGGGAGATTTCTCTGGGGAAGGAATTCTTGGAGGGGATCCGCCGTAGGCTCCGTATACTTCACCTTCGTTTGCGGGTGGCTCTTGAAGAATTTCTCTAACCGGGGTATCTACTGAAATCTCTTGCTGTATGGGTGACAAGGATGGTCTAAACTCTCTTCTTTGACCTTGATAGGGTGGAAGAAGGTGCTTCTTATGACATCATTTCTAGATTTGCGAACGATAAATTCTTTGCTCAACACATGCCCTTCCTGCGACTACATTCGCTATAGTCTCCTGCTTTCACAACTTCGTCGTTATGTCTCTTTTGTTCTACCACTTCATCGCTACATCTTCTGGTTTCCACCGGGATAGGTTCTTTTATGGGGCTTGATAGCTTTCCCAATATTTCTAGTCTGCGTGGCTGTGGTGGAGGAGCTATCTGCGAATATATTCGAACTGATCGCGGCTGTGGTGGAGCTGGAAGAGGTTGTGTTTCATATTGGGTAGTTTGTGTGGAGGAGTTTGTCGGAATAGCAACTGGGGAAAGGTGACGGGTTCTGGTGTGGGAGGTGATCTTCTGCATCATCCGTCTATTTCTGAACGTTTCGAATCACTTTCGGCGTGCATTCTTCATCCATTTTGGCTTCATCACCTTCCTTGGAGCTTAACATTCTTTAACCGCAGTGAGGATTCCCAATTCGTCGTTGGTGAAGTCGAAACCGATGTGTCGGCAACTTTTTTGCGTGCAGACTACTTTGGCATTGTCCACCCAGACAGGAAAGTCCTACCTGAACTCAAGCAAATTACCATCCAATTGTTTTGGCCTCTCAAAATCGGACAATATATGCTTCAAACAAATTGGACATTAGTTTTCTGAACTATTGATGAGGCTTCTGACTGCCTCGGATGAAAAACGTAGTTCTCCGATTTTGAATTCTCTTTGGTTGCTTTCTTATGTTGTTTATCCAACGTTTTAGTTGTTTCTTCCTCCAACCTTTCTCTTGCCAAATCTCTTATATTATCGATTCTTTCTATCAGCACATCCACCTCATCTGAAATGAACCTCATTTTCTCTGGCTTATTTACAAAAGGAGAAACATAATCGGGCATTTCGTAAGGAACTCTTTTTATGTAGCCGTGCAAGAGGAAATGTGGGGAGGAACCGATAGATCGATTATAAGAGGAATTTATCGCGATTTGGGCGAAACTCAGATATTTATCCCAATCTTTGTGGTTGTCATTGACATAATGTCGTAGGAAAGACTCAATATCCAGCATTGATTCTTTCCACAACTCCGTTCTGGGATGCTTTGTAAGGCAAATCTCTACCTTTTTTATTCTCCAGGCTTTGCACAGTCCTTAAACAACTCTGCTTGTGAACTCTTGCGGCCATTGTCCGGCGACACAAGAAGTTGGGAGCACTAGTCTACAAAAAAACAATATATGACCCTTTCGTGCAGTTCTCGCGGCAAATGCGTTTTAACATGTCTAGTTTACAACGGTATAGTCCGACCGTTACGCGTCTCAAACATCACGGGAAATACCAGTATATATTATGGCTCGCTGGACTCTGTACAAGTGGGAGTTTTCAGATACTGTCGACATGACGCGTGAAAAGGTGTGAGGGGCAAAGGCCACCTGTTTATCTCTGCCTGTTGGAGGCTTGCGACCTTTTACTCTAGCACATGATACACATTGGTTACAATATTCTTTCACCAATTTTGCTTTTCACCAATTTTGCTAAATGGGGAAAAGCGTATTTTTCCTTCACTCTCTTTTCTGTCCTTACAGGCCCTCCATGTCCGCTGCACAGCGAGGCATGGCATTGGTCTATCACTGTGTAGATCATACTGTCTGGGACCTGTATGACATAAGGTTCGCTTTGTGTGGCGTAGTATAAGACACCTTTAATAAGAATGTGTGGATAGGTCTTTGGGTTTTCTTTAACCCATTTCACCAATTTTCCCTAATCTTGGACATTTTTCTTGTTCTTTTATGAAGGTATTCCTGCTCAGGACAAAGTCTGTTCGAGGTAAATCACCCCTGTTTTCTAACACAGCTTTCATTACAAAAACGTTAGGTGCTGGGTGTCTACTCAAATAATCCTCTGGCGGGATATTTGTTTTACCTTTTTTATAGACAATAGTGCGGGGAGAAGCCTGTTTACGAATAGATTCCATCTGCTAGCCTTCCAGTTCTGTTTGCTTGTTTGCGGAAGATGAAACAACAGAGGTTGCGTTTATCAGTGATAATTGGTAACCTTATAGCCGAAGATGGAGTTTTTGAACTTTGCAAGCAAAAACATACGGCCAAGCATTTCCTTCTCTATCGTATCCGTAATCTTCTCACTTCATCTGAGTACTCGGGCAGACGAAGTAAAGAGGTTTCTCCTTCCCTCGGTTAGTTAAGCTGGCTACAACACCCATCCCGACACGTAGTCGCACGCGTCGTATTCACAAAGAATTCCTTGCTATAATCCGGAAATGTGAGCTGTGGTTGTACTACCAACTTATCTTTCAAGGTAACAAATGCCTCTTGTTGTTTTAATTCGGGAAAACAATATTCAAATTGCGTTGCAATAACTCATACCAATTGGTTGAGCAACGATTGCGAAATTGTCTATTAAGGTAAACGCGAAATAGGAGAAGACCCAGAATGGACTGGTCTCCTTGACATTTATCGGAGGATAACACTTTTCATAGTTCTACCTTCGCCGGATCAGGACTGATCCATCTGCTTCTATCTTAAATCCCAGTTACAAAAACTATGACTGTAGGAAGCTACATTTGGACAGTTTTACCCTTAAATTGTTTTCTCTAAAAGCAGTAAGTACTTTCTTCAAATTTTCGAAGTGTTTGGGAACGTTCTTTCCTAGCACTAGTACTTCATCAAGATAGAACTTGTGCTACGCGGTCCTAGAAGGTGGTTTAAAGCGATGATCATGGCGCGAGCATAGACACTTGGTGCGTTTTTATGGCCGAACATGCAGACGAGTAGGGCAAAAGCAGGCCTTTCTGGTCCTAAATGCATTAACTTCTGCTGTCTCTTCCTCTATTTCTAGCGCATTGTAGCATCGAGAGATCGACTGATGCTGAAAACCAGCATTACCCTAGGATGTAAATATCTCCTCATTGGAATGGAGAGGAAAAGACGTCTGAACGCTTTGAAATTAATTAAGGTTACCGGTAGTCAACGCACACCCTGGGCCTTGAGCGTCTTTTTGCCACTACTAGTAAGGTGAAGAATGGGCTGTAAGACAAGCCTTGAATTATATCCCTTTTCCAACGCTGCATCCGTAAATCATCGATATCTTGCAAGTACCTATGAGGTAATCTATATTGCTTACGAAAGATGACTTTAGGGGCATCAGGGAGTAGTTCAATTTTAAATTTTTGAAGTGGACAGACCGGGACAGCATCGTCATCGAGTGCTAGTACATCATGAAACTCCATCAAAAGGTTCAGTAGATCTTCCAAGTATTCTGGTTTCTCTAGTATGCTATTCTCAGCATCTTCTTTTGACATCTTCGCTTCGATAATTTCTCGGTACACCTGCCTTAGCTCTGTCTTAGAAAGACCTTTGGAGCATGTGGCTACATTGGCTGACACTACACGCTTGTGTCCGCTTATGTCTGGGCTTTCTTCAGCTGATTTGCTAATTAGTGGATAACTGTTACCTAGAATTATCCCTTTTTTCAAATGAAATTGTTGGTCACTCAGATTAATATAGCTGAGCACAATTTTGTTATTCCTTACGGGACTGACTGTGTTTGCAATATACAGTGGTCCTTTGGAGAGAGCTGGGGTCATGATACACTTCCGCTCCAATTCAAAATCATCCTGAGTCTCAGGTCTAACCTTTATGTACCCATATGAGTTGCTTGGTAGTATAGTGTCTTCAATCACCTTCAAATCGATTACAATGTCTTCATCGATCATTAAATGTTCCTTTTGGTTAGGGTCAGGGTTCGTTGAAACCTGTAAATTCTTCGATTGAATCGAACTTTCTTTTTTAGTAGAAGTGTGCTTATGTTTTGGCTTGGCTCCTCTGGGCTCAGGACTGTGAGGAGAGGAGGCTAGAGTTTCTTCCTCTTCTTGCTCCGTTCTCCTTATCACTTGATTACGACTGGCTCGAGCGGTACCGTTAAATGCAGAACTTCCATCAACTTACCCTGAGGCGCGGAGGCCGATCGGACTTTCTTTTTCTCCTTCCCTGAGGCGCGGATGGCCTGTCGGGACTTCTTCTTCTTCCCTGAGCGCGGATGGCGATCGGGACTTCTTCTGTTCTTCTGAGCGCGGGATGCGGTCGGATTTTCTTTCTATTCCTAGGCGCGGATGCCTATTTGGGTACGTTACTGACAAAGCTGCTTCCTCTTCCTGTGGGAAATAACCGTTCGCGACGCGGTTGGGTTTGGCTGACCGAGCTGCCTTCCTTTGCAGTGGAAGGGGACCGTTCGCAACATGTGCTGGGTCGACTGACAGGGTTGTCCGCCTTTCCTGTGGAAAATAGTGGTTCGCAACTGGTTGTTCAGTTTGGTCTAAGTGTCTTAAAGTTCGATTAGAATCCCTAAAATGCTTAGAATATCTACAAATTTTTCCCCTTAGGCACTGAGCTTGCGGCGGATCTTTTCTGGGCAGAGGGGAGTCCTTTATTCGTCTAAGGCTCCCATCTGTGCGTTCTCTGACTAAGTAAATACCGTATTTGGCAAAGACTGGTATATCTACCTCTTTTTCCTCGTGGATAGACATTTTTGAAGAAAACATATTCAAAGTGATGGGTAAATTAGATTAGATGTTGCTTCCCAATAATATGCGCCCAACTGGTTCTCCCTTTACCTCGGCTCACTTGGAAGTAGTGGAGGCTAATATTTTTCATGCATTGCGGAGGTACAACGGTGCACCTCCCCTCTTAACTCAGTTGGGTTTTTATCGACCCCTTGCACCACCAGGCGGTTTTTCGAGCGCCGTACTTTGAAGTATACCTTCTTTTTTCTAACTCTTTAACCGCTTGTGTTATGAGAGAGATACTACTGCCACAAATCTAATAGAGACGCATGCTTGGCGTCTCCTTATACCTATTGAGGAGTAAGATGGACATTAGTATAGAAATGGTGTCCCAGTTTGTATGGCCTTTCGACACTTTCCTGAAAAAATGTTTGGGCTACTGTTTTATCTTTCTCTTTATTAAATACCCACTTATCATATCCTTTCTTAGTTTTTCTTTTCACTGTCTTCCAGTCTTTGCACTTTCCGAAAATTTTCTCTGTGACTCTCGTCGGAGAGGAAGGGCTCTCTATCTAGGGACTTATCCTCCTCTTCTTCTTCTTCACTTATTTCAGAGTCTCTTCGTTGGCCTTCAGCCACATAGACTCTAGTGTTCTTCTTTCCACCTGGAGGCCTATACTCTTCTCTTCTCTTGGAGAAGGTCCTGGGCCCTCGCTTATCTGAAGCGAAGCGCTCTGATTTCTTGGCCTTTATACCCTTCTCCATATCGACTTTACTATTGTATGGAACGAACATTTGGTTCTCTCCGTAAGTAGGTCTCCAGGGAGGGGCTTCCCTGCACTTGGGGTGAGACCCTCTCTTGTGATAAGATCGACACAGCCGGCAGTAGGGTAGCTCCCAGCGACAGGCTTTCGACGAATGACCTACCACTTCACATGAAAAACAGGCGTCGTGTTCTTTCAATTCTTGTTCGGTCACTCCTCTAATGATTCCTCTGTCTTTTCGTGGGGCATGCTCTGACCTAGCCTCTTCCGTCTTCTTTCGGAAAGTATTAGTGGATCTTACCTCTTCTTGTTGCCTCCGAGGAGCATTATCTGGTCTCCTCTCTTCTCTCTTCCTATCCTCGTATCTTGGTTTGTGGTAAGATTTTTATTTTTTCTGTAAGTGTTATTATACTCTATCTTCTGCCTCTCTTCCCGCTCTTCTCGGGCTAAAAACACTTTAGTAGTGCGGAATTCCGTTTGTCTTTTGTTGTCTATCTTTAATAAAGCACCTTTTGAAATTTGAGACATTTTTCCTAACAGTTCTGTCAGACTCATATCTGTGTCAAATACCTGCAATATTTTTTCTTTTAAACGTTCACCATCCTTACGTTCTGATATATTCTGTATGATCTTACCAGTGACCATTATATTTATATGTTTAGATGTAATACATTGCCGTCCTTATCGAGGTCAAACAACCTACTTGGATATCTTCAGCTGTATTTAAATTCTGAGACGAAGTCGGTCAAAAAGTGAATTCTTTTTCTCTCCTGTATTCTATGAATTCCAACCATAAGTCAAAAATAGTTTGTTGACTCTCTGGTTGTATGTAAGTCTTTAATTGAGAAAGAAAGTCTTCTAAACTCGTAAATTTAAGAAAGCTTGGATCTTGAAGAACGTATGTCTGGCTTCCTATCTAAATCAGATAAATAGTTGACCGGCAGAAAGTGATCTGTTTGGTGCTCATTAATGTACCTAAAACACTGTCCTTTTCTTCATCAATTGAAATACATGTATAATCGTCATAACTGAATGCCACCGATCCTTTTTCTACAATAGTCCACAGTTTGGTCTTTTAAACTTTACCGTACAAGTTTAATCCTTCGGCACCTTCAGTTAAGGCAGGTGTAAACATATTGGTGGGATAAACGGGTAATCCATTCAATTGAGGCAATAATAAGGCTGTCCAGTCCACATTCCGGATGGAATAAGGTTGATTTAGGCATAGGGGACTGTTCAGGCGGCAAGTGTTGTAAATAAAAAGAATGGTGGAGCAGTTCCTGCGTGGGGCCAACCATACTAACAAAATATTTGCCCTGTGGGGTGTTTCCTAAGAAGCATTATTCCCTTCTGTCCCTCCTAGAGGGGTACCAGATTGTTGTGGGAGCGCGGGGGGCCCAGCAGGGGGGAAAGACTTTGCCTCTAAACCGCTCAGGGGTTCAAGTAGAGGGTCTTCTGATCCTTGTGGAGTGATGTCGGTTCTTTCTGTACCTTTCCCATTTACTATCTGTGGAGGGAGTATGAAGGGTTCGTACCACTTCAGTTTACTCGAGTCTTCTTTTTAACAGCAGCTGACGGGCGGTCGGCTTAATTGCAGAGTCTAAGTGTCATTCACAGCGAAACGGTTTTCTGGTAGTGATGGTGGGAATATCCTCTCTTCTTGGAGTCCTTCTTCTCTAATCCCTTGGGGGGTTCCTCAGAAGAGCGTGATAAGGGTTTGGCCGACTCTCGGATCAGGACTGGCGCTGGAGGGGCCCCTTGGGGAGGTAAGCTCCCTGGGTATCAAGCACATCGCTGCCCCCCCCCTAGACCTTCTGGTTCTTGTCCTTGGGCATTATCTCCTTCATTTAACACGTGAAGATTTTCGTTAACTCTCTCTGTCTCTTCAATTGCATTTCCATTTTCCCTTGGTTTAGGTTCAGGCGCATCTGCCATCTTACTACCTAAAAATTTACTTGCTAAAGTGGACAAAATATCTTAACGCGGTCACTTAAAAATTTATGCTTAACATGAAACGCGTCGCTTTAATAAACGATATTAAGCACTGTTACTTCTACGCACACCCTAATATATATATATATATATATATAATATATATATCAATATATAATATATATATATATATATATATATAATATATATAATATATATATATATAAATATATATATATATTATATTATATATATATATATATATGATATAATATATATATATATATTATATATATATATATATTATTATGGGCAAAAACTATCTAAGAGATTAAATCACTCACTTTAAATTTGCATAGAAATATAGAAATACTTGCAAATTTGGTGCGAATAATAAAAAAGTTTTCTTTATCGACCGTGGTTATTTGCTACTACTTTTGACTTCTCCTCGATGAATTTACTCTATATATCATCAGGGATGAATGTTGAATCGAATTCATTCAAAAAAAAACTATCTGAAAATTCAGCTTCACCTGTATATATAGCGGTAACGACGCTAATTAAGGGTAATTCTAGATGATACTCCATATTATATATTACTCTATTAACTAAGTTGCTTAGTTAACTAGCACTCTGTAGTATTCAGTCATCATCAGGCATCAGCAGTATCTATATATTGTACACTGGATACACTGATGGTAATACTAAGTCGATTCTAGCTAAGCAATCAGAGAAGCGTGAGTTACGTACAGATGAATATCGATGTATTATAGGGTCGTACATAGATTATAGTTAGTGATTAGTATTGAGTATATATTTATATAATGCGCGAATACTGCACACTTGGACTGATTCTTGGTATCTATCGCAAAATCCTTTTATGAGTGGCACCTTAGCGATGGTGGTCGCTTCGATTTGACCAGAAAGATATTATATTAGTGAGTGAAGGGATATAATATATAATAAGGATATAATGGTAATATGCTATATATAACATGGCGTTACTCCGCCTATATATAGATATATAATATATATATATATATATATATATAACTAATATATATACTAGATATAATAAATTAGTTAGTAATATGTTATCATGTATGCCTGCTTTGTGTGTAGAGTAGAGGGAAGTGATGGGTATAAGCTGTTAGTATGCATTAATATGATGGTCGGATCACCGATATACCATGTATAGTATATATATATATATATATATATATATATATATATATATATATATATATATATATATATATATATATATATATATATATATATATGCGATATATATTCTCATATATATATATTTATATATATATATATATATATATTTATATATATATACTATATATATATATATAATATACCTATATAATTATATATATATACAATCGTAATATAAATAATTATAATATATACAATATAATATAGATAGTAATATATAATATATATATATATATATACTATATTACTATATATATATATATATATATATATATCTATAAAATTTGTCAATTTTTACAAAATTACAATGTTTTTCATTTGACAATTTACATTGTAAATGAATTTGTAAATACAAATCTATTCTAATTAGAATTAAACCCCAAACAAAAAATTGGCATTAAAAAAAAAAGTTTCATTTTTTATCAAGGCGCCAGGAAGGCGTGGTTTGAAAATGAGAGTCTTGAAGAAGGAAAAAAAGGGAGAAACAATGCGTGGGTGTGTGTGTGGCAGTGGCGCGTGTGTGTGTGCCAGTGGCATATGTGGGCTTGGCACCGTGCGTGCGCCTGTGCTTGCTTCAATGGTTAGTGCGGGGCGGTGAATAATGCGTGAGTCAGTGGTCAACCCTTCTCTCTATTTCGCTCTTTCTTTCTTTCTCTCTTTTAAAAAGCCTCTTTGTTTTACGCGCTCAAATGGAGCATATATATATATATATAATATATATATATATATATATATATATATATATATATATATATATATATAATATATATATATAGTATATATATAATATATATATTATATATATATTATATATATATATATATTATATAATATAAAGGGTTATAGAAGGAATGAGGATAGATTTTATAAGCTGAGAGTTTAGGTGGGAATAAGAAACGAATGTTGAAATACAATTTTCAATTGGATTTCTATTATTCACTATCGACTAATTATTGAAATGTTTTCAACAACATGCAGCATTATCACTATCGGACCAATTATTAACTTTTTGCATATGAAAGCTTTATATTTAATATATCAGCATCACATGCGGCTCTTTCCCCTTAAAATTACATAGACAATAGTAAAATGGTAATCAACATCAATTATCATATAAATTTAACACCCTTAATAATTAAGCCATATTTTTAATGTGGGGGTAAATAATGACTGATAATAATATAATAATAATAATAATAAAATAAAAAACTATTTTCGTTATTAATATTACTAACAGAACGCTGATCAGCTTTTTAATTGCCCCGGGGTCTTATTTTCTAATTATAAGTATGAGAATCATCATATATAATATAATATATATATATATATATATATATATATATATATTTATAATATATATATATATATATATATATAATATATATATATATATATATATAATATATATATATATATATATATACTATATATCTATATATATATATATTATATTTATATATATAAAGTTAATCAATGAGAGCTCTAAAAGGTCATCTGATTGTAGATTAGTCTTCCATTAGCGAATTATCCTTAGCTTGGCATTCCCCTTCGCCTGAAGGGGGTTTCTTGGGGACACTGAAGTGAGGGTTTTTTTAATCGTTGCCTGCTTTCTGACTCGTAAGAAAGTTTCCCTTCTTTCGTAAATCTTAGCATCGGGATCGCC
>JABUQX010078836.1:25000-32500 GCA_015478945.1 Trachelipus rathkii
TTAAATTATGCGGGTGTGGATCCAGTGGGTAAATGCCGTCGATGGGACTCTAAAGTTAGTATACCCTCAGCATATGTTCTTGAACTAACAAAGGATATTCCTCAACACTAGAACTATATGGTATTTATGACAATTAGTTCGCCTCCCTACCTTTGATAACTGCTTTGGAGGAAAGAGGAATGCTATGTTTGTCAACAATTAGACCAAATCGACTGAATTTTGAAGGCAGACAGAAAGTTAAAGTCGTAAGGTAGAGGAAACTACGATACTTGTGTCGAACAAAGGACAGGCAGCATCGCAGTAAAGTGGTTGGACAATAAGCCTGTTCATGTTTCAATTTATGCGGGTGTGGATCCAGTAGGTAAATGCCGTCGATGGGACCCTAAAGTTAGTATATCCTCAGCATATGTTCTTGAACTAACAAAGGATATTCCTCAACACTAGAACTATAAGGTATTTATGACAATTGGTTCGCCTCCCTATCTTTGATAACTGCTTTGGATGAAAGAGGAATGCTATGTTTGTCAACAATTAGACTAAATCGACAGAATTTTGAAGGCAGATAGGAAGCTAAAGTCGGAAGGTAGAGGAAACTACGATACTTGTGTCGAACAAAAGACAGACAGCATCGCAGTAAAGATGTTGGACAATAAGTCTGTAAATGTTGTTTCAAATTATACGGGTTTGGATCCAGTAGGTAAATGCCGTCGATGGGACGCTAAAGGAAATAAATATATTGAAATTGCACTGCCCTTTGCGATCAATGAGTAAAATAAATATATGGGGGGCGTCGATTTCTCCGACATAATAATTGAATTGTACAGGACAGATTTTAAATCAAAGGAGTGGTACATGAGGATTTTTTTTACCTGCTGGACTTGAGAGTAGTAAACGCCTGGCTGTTATACCGCCGTGTAAACTTCAATAAGGGTACGCTTTACCAGTTATGCAACTTCAAGGGCGACATAGCATCTGGGCTAATATGTGCCGGAACTAATAAAAGAGAAAGATCTTCAAATTCCCCACAAATTTCGAAAAAAGAGAAAGCTGGTTGCTGTTCGCCCTGCAGAGTTAGTAAGGCTTGATGAGGTAAACTATTTACATGATTGGGGTTAAGAAAGGAAATGCTGTAAGCATTGCATAAAAAACTATGCTAGAACAAAATGCATAAAGTGCGACGTATATTTGTGTTTTACAAGGGAGAGAAACTGTTTTGCCGGTTTTCATTCAAGGTAGATATTTTAGATATTGGAGTGACCACACCTCGCTTTGAAAGCCCTCCACCGCTTATGGTCTACTCCAGTTATCGCTCACGGATTATTTTATATATATATATATATATATATATATATATATATATATATATATATATATATATATATATATATATATATATATATATATATATATCCTCGAACCAATAGTTAGTACTTTAGTTATATTATGCAAGGTATGATTTTCACCCTTTCAGTTTGAATAACATCTTCATTTGCACTGCAAATTTTTTAGGCTAGCAAGATCCTGTTTCTTCAAGTTGGGTTTGTACGAACTTCGCCGAAATATTTACACCGACCATCGGTTATTTATAAATATATATATATATATATATATATATAAAGTATATATATATATATATATTATATATATATAGCATATATATATAGTATTATATATATATATATATATATATATATATATATATATATATATATATATATATATATATATATATATGTATATATATATATATATATATATATATATATATATATATATATATATGTATATATATATATATATATATATATATATATATATATATATATATATATATATATATATATATATATATATATATATATATATATATATATATATATATATATATATATATATATATATATATATATATATATATATATATATATATATATATATATATATTCAATTACTAAAAGTCTAAATTTGAATAAAAAGGAATTGCAGTTTATTTGTTACGACGATCTTAACTCCGTGAGATGCCGCATGGCATCACCCTATTTTTGGGAATAGAGCATCCCAAAAAAAAACCAAAACGCCTTATTAGAGGTCCAATGAAGATATTAAAAACAATTTTTTTTTTGTTTTATAAACGAAATCACTCACTCGGCATCAAAGGATTAATGTTGACTGTTTATTCGAGCGTAAGGTATGTTAGGTTTGTCGCTGTACATTATATTCTTAGTTCAGGTTATGATATGTTAGCTTTATAGACGCTAAAACTTTGTTACGTTAGCATATATTCGTTGGTCAGTGTATAAAGAACTTAAATTTTTATGTTATGTTTATTCAAAATGATACTCGAAATATGACTTGAATCAATAGATCAATAGATCATCGAGGGTAGGTGGTGAGGGGACTGGAGGGTCGGGTGGTTTGATTTACTGATTTATTGATTTACAGTTTTAAAATCAGTAAACTTTTACACTTTACTTTAATATTTTATTAAAAAAAAAAGTTTTATGTTATGTTCGGATAAAACCTTGTTTTCTTTATGTTATGTTTGGATAATTCTTTGTTATGTTTGCAATTATTCGTTGGGGATTATGATATTTAGGTAAGGTCATGATGATTTTTTGTTAAATATTCTATATTTAATGTGAAAAACTGGTACGTTAGCTTTATATTCGTTGTCAATATGATAATGAGACAGGGTTATGCTAATTTTTTGTTAAATATTACCATATTAGTGTAAAATTAACATTGATATGTTAGAGATATGCTTGAAAAAGTATGAATAGGTTACGTTTTGTACGCTGTGCTAGGTACTTTACTGTTGCTAAGTATAGAACTTTGTTAATGTTAGTAGTTTATTCGGGTGTAAGGTGTGTTAGGTTTTGTCATTGTACATTATATTCCAAGTTCTGGTAATGCCATGTTAACTTTATTAATGTGAAAACAATGTTAGGTTAGCATATATTCGTTGGTTAGTATATAAAGAACTTATTTTTGTACTATGTTTATCCGAAATGATACTCGATATGTGATCTAAATCAATAGATCAATAGATCATAAGGTCATGGGCGGGTGAGTAGGGGGGGCGGGGAGGTGCCAGGTGGTATGATTTGCTGCGTTAAAATCGGTAAACTATTACACTTTACTATGCTATTTTATTCAAAGAACTTATTTTTATATTATGTTTGGATAAAACTTTGTTATTTTTATGTTATGTTTGGGTAAAACTTTGTTATGTTTGCAATTGTTTGTTGGGGATTATGATATTTAGGTAAGGTTATGATAAATTTTTATTAAATATTACCATGATAATGTAAAAAACTTTGTTACGTTAGCATATTTCGTTGGTCTGTATGATATTTGGACAAGGATATGATACATTTTTGATAAATATTACTGTGTCAATGTAAGATTAACGTTAATTTTTTAGAGATATGCTTGAAAAAAGAATGAATAGGTTACGTTTTGCATGCGATGTTAGTTACTTTAATGGTGTTAAGTCTGCAACTTTGTTAATGTTAACAGTTTTTTTTTGTTTAAGTTGTGTTAGGTTTGTCGTTGTGTCCTATATTCATAGTTCATATGATGCTATGTAAGCTTTATTAATGTGAAAACTTTATTACGTTTGAGTATATTCGTCGATTAGCATGATAATTAAACAAGGTTATGATATTTTTTGTTAAATATTACCATGTTAATCTAAAGTTAACATTGTTATGTTAGAGATGTGCTTTACAAAGTATGTATAGGTTACGTTTTTGTATGCTATGATATGTTAGTTACTTTACTATTGTTAATTGTGGGACTTTGTTAATTTTAACGCATATTCGTGTTTAAGGTGTGTTAGGTTTGTTGTTGGACATTATATTCTTAGACCTGATGTTGTTATGTTAGCTTTAATAATGTGAAAATTTTTTTACTACGTTTTACTATGATTTTTTATTCAAAGAACTTAATTTTGTGTTGTGTATGGATAAAACGTTTGTTATTTTTACGTTAGGTTCGGATAAAAAGTTGTTCAAACAAGAATCATATTCATTGCGTAATGTTTCGAAAAGTGGGAAGAGTTTGAACAATTTCCCAACTTGTATCTGATAACTCTAATGAAACAGGAAATACAAATACCGCCGTGAAACGAATTGCACGTAAGACTTGAGTATGAAACTCGACTTGTATCTAATAACTCTAATGAAACAGGAAATACATATAAAAAGTGAAGCGAATTGCTCGTAAGACCTGGGTTTGAAAATACAAATACGAACAGAAAATGAATCGAATGTAAAGCCTGTACAAGAAAATACAAACACGAACAGAAAACGATTAGGATATAAAGCCTCTACATGTAATTATTTGAACCGATATGGTTCGTTCGTCCGTCATATACTTGTTCACTTTCTTTTGATTGGTCGAAAGAAAGAATCTCGTTACCTTTTGGTTCTGTTTATACATATGAATTTCGTCAGTAAGACATTTTTCGCTGTGCTGGTATGATGACATCTCATTCGTTTCCTGAGCATGTTAGTGAAATCTTTACGAGGACCTTCGTAATACCCAACGATGTGTAATTTAAATTTTTTCGTAAAACGGATAGTAAGCGATATATTATCTGCATTCCATTCGTAGGTGCAAGTAATAGAACTTTATTATTCCTCAAGATTATCGATACCGTTGAAACTTGGGTAAAGGCTAAGTATGTGTCATCTGATGCATTGCCTCCTGGTGAAATATCTATCAGAGGTGACAGTGTGAGAGGCTATAATAGGATAGATGTTGTTTTCACAGCATCTGAAAATGTTAAAAGTATTGATGTACGCAACTATTGGAAATCCAACGATGCTGTCACATTCGCTCGTACGTGTATAGGTTTCACTGTTCATTCATCTAAAAATATTACAGCTTTGGTTAAAATGAAAAACGAATTGACGTCTCATCTTAAAGAGGTCGACATACTCGAGGACTTAATTCATATAGCTCATGGTGTAATCTACGATATTTACACTGAAACATGGGGTTTACCGTAGAATGCGTTATACAGGAATGCGTTAACAATTAACAGCATGGATACGTTTACTTCTCTCTGGCATGAGCGAATGAGCGCTGTTGAACCAAAATATGCAGAAAAATGGTTTAGTGCTGCAGGCTGTATTTATACTTACATCATTTCATATGGTGTTGAATCTCTGGAGAAATATATAGAACTTGCTCAATTTATACAGAATCCTATGTCCTCTGATTAGACGAATTAATATATTTAAAATAAAACTTATATGTTTTTATGTATTTATATAATGCTCTTTTCATTGAAAATTATATTATAAAAAATGAAAAACTTGTTTTACTTCCCCATTATGTGAACTTTGTTGTTTAATATGTTAGTGCTGGGTGTTTATTCGTGCTGTTGTTGTGTGTTAAGTATGTTGTGTTCATAGTTTAACTCTACCGAGGACAAAACTTTATTATGTTAGCGGTTATCCTAATAGATCAAGAGGTCAATAGATCAATAGATCAATAGATCTATAGATCTATAGATCAAGGATGGGTTGGAGAAGGCGGGCTATGTGGTTTGTATAACTGATTTACTTTTTTTACTGTTTTAGTATATGTAAAAATGTAAATTTTTTTTGTTATAAACATAAAAAAGAATAATTTTTTTAGTAAACACAAAATGTTTTAAAGAAATAAAGTTAAAAATTAAAAGTTTAAAAAAAAAAAAAATTTTAAAGAAATAAAATTAAAAATAAATTAAGGCTTTTTAAAACAAAAAGTTTTAAAGAAATAAAATTAAAAATAAATAAAAGTTTTTTTAACAAAAGGTTTTAAAGAAATAAAATTAAAAATAAGTAAAAGTTTTTTAAAACAAAAAGAAAAAAAGGTGTGATTGGAGACGTTCTGTATGTCTTGTTAGTTACTTTACTGTTGTTAAGTATTGAATTTTGTTAATGATAGCTGTTTATTCGGGCTTAAAGTGTGTTAGGTTTCGTCGTTGTACATTATATTCTTAATTCAGGTTATGATATGTTAGCTTTATTGATGTGAAAACTTTGTTACGTTAGCATATATTCGTTGGTAAGCATGATGCTTAGGTAAGATAATGATAAATTTTTTGTTAATGTTAATGTAAAAATAACCGTGATATGTTAGAAATATGTTTGAAAAAGTGTGAAAAGGGTACGTTTTGTTGCAATGTTAGTTACTTTACTGATGTTAAGTATGGAACTTTGTTAATGTTAGCTGTTTATTGTTGTTAAGATATGTTGGGTTTTGTCGTTGTACATTATATTCTGAGTTCAGGTTATGATATGTTAGCTTTATTGATATGAAGACTTTGTTAGGTTAGCATATATTCATTGGTCAGTATGATGTTTAGGTTAGGTTATGATATATTTTTTTTAAATGTTACTATTTTTATGTAAAAATAATAATGATATGGTAGAGATATGTTTGAAAAAAGTGTCAATAGGTCATTTTTCTGTTGCTAAGTATGGAACTTTGTTAATGTTAGTGGTTTATTCATGTTTAAGGTATGTTAGTTTTTCTCGTTGTACATTATATTCTTAGTTCAGATTATGGTATGTTATCTTTATTTATGTGGAAACTTTGTTACGTTAGCATGCATTCGTTGATCATTATGATAATTAGATTAGGTTATGATAAATTTTTGTTAAATGTTACTATGTTAATGTAAAAATAATATTGATATGTTAGAGATATGTTTGAAAAAGTGTGAATAGGGTACGTATTGTTGCTATGTTAGTTACCTCATTGATGCTAAGTATGGAACTTTGCTAAATGTTAGTGGTTTATTCGTGTTTAATGTATGTTAGGTTTTGTCGTTGTATATTATATTCTTAGTTCAGGTTATGATATGTTATCTTTGATGATGTGAAAAAATTGTTACGTTTGCATGTATTCGTTGATCAGTATGATAATTAGATTAGGCTATGATATACTTTTTGTTAAATGTTACAATGTAGTTGTAAAAATGACAATGGTATGTTAGAGATATGTTTGTAAAAGTACGTATAGGGTACGTATTGTTGCGATGTTAGTTACTTCACTGATGTCATGTATGGAACTTTGTTAATGTTAGCTGTTTATTCGAGCGTAAGGTATGTTAGGTTTTGTCGTTGTACATTATATTCTGAGTTCAGATTATGATATGCTATCTTTATTGATGTGAAAACTTTGTTACGTTAGCATATATTCATTGGCCAGTATGACGATTAGGTTAGGTTATGATAATTTTTTTTTCTTTGTTAAATGTTACTATGCTAATGTAAAAATGACAATGATATGTTATAGATATGTTTGAAAAAGTGTGAGTAGGTTAATTTACTATTTTTAAGTATGGAACTTTGTTAATGTTGAGAGTTTATTCATGCGTAAGTTATGTTAGGTTTGGCGTTGTACATTATATTCTTAGTTCACCTTATGCTATGTTAGCTTTATTGCTGTAAAAACTCTGTTACGTTAGCATTTATATTCGATGGTCAGTGTAAAAAGAAC
>JABUQX010078836.1:35000-45000 GCA_015478945.1 Trachelipus rathkii
ATTATTTCCTGTGTATCCCAAATTTTGGAGTTAGGGATATCTAACTATTTAAGTACGACAAAAAAAATCTACTGCTACCTATTACTAAAAAAATTGGACCCATACTGACTTCAAGATATCACTATTTTATTAATAAAACATTATGGATTTCAAATAGAATAGCAGTATTATCGGAATATCAAAAATTTTGGTGTTAGGGATATGTAAGTAGTTTCGAACGACGAAAAAAATCTACTGCTACCTACTACTCCAAAACTTGAACCCATACAGACTTCATGATATCAATATTTTATTACCAAAACATTAAGAATTTCAGACAGAATCGCAGTATTTCCGGAGTATTCCAAATTTAGGAGTTAGGAATATCTAAATATTTTCGTAAAAACAAAAAAATTAACTCTACCAATTACTTCAAAACTAGGACCCATACAGACTTCATGATATAGCTATTTTATAAGTAAAACATTATGGATTTCAGGTGGAAAATCATTTTTGACTGGTTTTCCGAATTTTTGGAGTTAGGGATATCTAAATATTTTCGTACGACAACAAAAATATAATGCTACTTATTACTTCAAAACTTGGACAATTACAGACTTTATGATATCACAATTTTATTACTAATACTTTAAGGATTTCAGACAGAATAGCAATATTTCCGAAATGTCAAAAATTTTCCCGTTACCGACATCTAAGTATTTTCGTACGACAAAAAAAATCTGCGGCTGCCTATTACCCCAAAATTTGGACGCCTACAGACTTTATGGTATTACTATTTTTTTAATAGAAAAAAGATTTCAGATGGAATAGCATTATTTCCGGAGTATCCATATAATTGGATAAAGTAATACCTAAGTAAAATCAGACGACTAAAATAATCTACTGCTACCTATTACCCCAAAAACTTTTAACTACACAGATTTCATGATAGCATTATTTTATTACTAAATCATTAAGGATTTCAAACAGAATTGCAGTATTTCCGGAGTATCCAATATTTTGGAGTTAGGGATATCTAAGTGTTTTCGTACGAAAAAATTATACTGCAACCTATAACTCTAAAATATAGACCCATTCAAACTTCATGCTATCACTATTTTTTACATATATATTAAGGATTCCAAATCAAAAAAATCTACAAAAAAAATCTAATGCTACCTATTACTCCAAAACTTAAACTCATACAGACTGCATGATATCAATATTTTATTAATAAAACATTAGGGATTTCAGACAGATTAGTAGTACTTTCGAAGTATCCAAAATTTTGGAGTTTGGGATATCTAAGTATTTTTGCAAGATAAAAAAAATCTACTGCTACCTATTTCACCAAAACTTGGACTTTTTACTTTTTACTCCAAAACATGGAACCATACAGACTTTATGATACCACTAGTTTATTACATACTTATTACGTTTTCTAAATAAAATAGCAGTATTTCCTGAGTTTTCAAAATTTTTGAGTTTGGGATATCTAAGTATTTTTGTAAGACAAAAAAAATCAACTGCTACCTCTAACTAAAAAGCGTTAACCCATACAGACTTCATGATATCACTATTTTATTAAAAAAAATTTAAACATTTCAAATAGAATGGCAGCACAGTATTCCTGGAGTATTCAAAATTTTGGAGCTAGGGATATCTTAGTATTTTCGTATGACAAAAAAATCTACTGCTACCCATTACTCCAAAACTTGGACCAATACAGACTTCATGATATCACTATTTTATTATTAAAACATTAAGGATTTAAGACAGAATAGCAGTATTACCGGAGTATCCAAAATTTTCCAGTTACCGACATCTGAGAGTTTGCGTACGACAAAAAAATCTACTCCTATATATACCTCAAAAATTGATCCTATACAGACTTCATGATATCACTATTTTTTTAATAAAATATTAAGAATTTCAGATGGAATAGCATCATTTCCTGAGTATCCCAAATTTTAGAGTATGGAATATATGAGGAATTTGGTATACAACAAAAAAATCTACTGCTACCTATTACTCTAAACCTTGGACCCATTCAGACTTCATGATATAACTATTTTATTCCTAAAACATTAAAGATTTCAGATGGAATAACATTATTTCCGGAGTATCCTAAATTTTGGAGTTAGAGATATCAAAGTGTTTTTGTACGACAAAAAAAATCTACTGCTAACTATTACTCTAAAACTTGGACCCAAACAGACATCATGTAGCATTATTTTATTAAAAAAACATTAAGGATTTCAATTATAATAGCAGTATTTCCTGAGTATCCAATATTTCGGAGTTAGGAATATCTAAGTGTTTTCGTAAGACAAAAAAAATTTACAGCTACTTTTTACTCCAAAACATGGAACCATAAAAACTTCATGATATCACTATTTTATTACATATATTTTAGGTTTTCCAAATAAAATAGCAGTATTTCCCGAGTATTCAAAATTTTTAAGTTCGGGATATCTAAGTATTTTTGTAAGAAAAAAAAAACAACTACTACCTATTACTCTAAAACGTTAACCCATACAGACTTCATGATATCACTATTTTATTTCTAAAACATTAAAGATTTCAAATAAAATAGCAGTATTTCCGGAGTATTCAAAATTTTGGAGTTAGGGATATCTAACAATTTAAGTACGACAAAAAAATCTACTGCTACCTATTACTAAAAAAATTGGACCCATACAGACCTCAAGATATCACTATTTTATTAATAAAACATTAAAGATTTCAAATAGAATAGCAGTATTATCGGAGTATCAAAAATTTTGGAGTTAGGGATATGTAAGTAGTTTCGAACGACAAAAAAAATCTACTGCTACCTACTACTCCAAAACTTGAACCCATACAGAATTCATGATGTCAATATTTTATTACCAAAACATTAAGAATTTCAGACAGAATCGCAGTATTTCCGGAGTATTCCAAATTTAGGAGTTAGGAATATCTAAGTATTTTCGTAAAAACAAAAAATTAACTCTACCAATTACTTCAAAACTAGGACCCATACAGACTTCATGATATAGCTATTTTATAAATAAAACATTATGGATTTCAGGTGGAAAAGCATTTTTGACTGGTTTTCCTAATTTTTGGAGTTAGGGATATCTAAATATTTTCGTACGACAACAAAAATATACTGCTACTTATTACATCAAAACTTGGACAATTACAGACTTTATGATATCACAATTTTATTACTAATACTTTAAGGATTTCAGACAGAATAGCAATATTTCCGAAGTGTTAAAAATTTTCCCGTTACCGACATCTAAGTATTTTCGTACGACAAAAAAAAATTTGCCTGCCTATTACCCCAAAATTTGGACGCCTACAGACTTTATGATTATACTATTTTTTAATAAAAGATTATGGATTTCAGATGGAATAGCATTATTTCTGGAGTATCCATATAATTGGATAAAGTAATACCTAAGTAATATCCGACGACTAAAATAATCTACTGCTACCTATTACCCCAAAAACTTTTAACCACAAAGATTTCATGATAGCATTATTTTATTACTAAAACATTAAGGATTTAGAATAGAATAGCAGTATTTCTGGAGTATCCAATATTTTGGAGTTAGGGATATCTAAGTGTTTTCGTACGACAAAAAAATATACTGCAACCTATAACTCCAAAACATAGACCCATTCAAATTTCTTGCTATCACTATTTTTTACAAATATGTTAAGGATTCCAAGTCAAAAAAAATTACAAAAAAATCTAATGCTACCTATTACTCCAAAACTTAAACCCATACAGACTGCATGATATCAATATTTTATTAATAAAACATTAAGGATTTTAGACAGATTAGTAGTACTTACAACAAAAAAATCAACTGCTACCTATTACTCTAAACCTTGGACCCATACAGACTTCCAGATATAACTATTTTATTCCTAAAACATTAAAGATTTCAGATGGAATAACATTATCCGAGTTTTGGAGTTAGAGATTTCAAAGTATTTTTGTACGACAAAAAAAATCTACTGCTAACTATTACTCCAAAACTTGGACCCAAACAGACATCATGTAGCATTATTTTAGTAACAAAACATAAAGGATTTCAATTAAAATAGCAGTATTTCCGGAGTGTCCATTATTTTGGAGTTAGGAATATATAAGTGTTTTCGTAAGACAAAAAAAATTTACAGCTACTTTTTACTCCAAAACATGGAACAATACAAACTTCCTGATATCACTATTTTATTACATATATATTAGGTTTTCCAAATAAAATAGCAGTATTTCCGGAGTATTCAAAGTTTTTAAGTTCGGGATACCTAAGTATTTTTTTAAGACAAAAAAAAACAACTACTACCTATTACTCTAAAACGTTAACCCATACGGACTTCATGATATCACTATTTTATTTCTAAAACATTAAAGATTTCAAATAGAATAGCAGTATTTCCGGAGTATTCAAAATTTTGGAGTTAGGGATATCTAACTATTTAAGTACGACAAAAAAAATCTACTGCTACCTATTACTAAAAAAATTGGACCCATACAGACTTCAAGAAATCACTATTTTATTAATAAAACATTAAGGATTTCAAAAAGAATAGCAGTATTATCGGAGTATCAAAAATTTTGGAGTTAGGGATATGTAAGTAGTTTCGAACGACAAAAAAAATCTACTGCTACCTACTACTCCAAAACTTGAAAACATACAGACTTCATGATATCAATATTTTATTACCAAAATATTAAGAATTTCAGACAGAATTGCAGTATTTCCGGAGTATTCCAAATTTAGGAGTTAGGAATATCTAAGTATTTTCGTAAAAACAAAAAATTAACTACCAATTACTTCAAAACTAGGACCCATACAGACTTCATGATATAGCTATTTTATAAATAAAACACTATGGATTTCAGGTTGAAAAGAATTTTTGACTGGTTTTCCGAATTTTTGGAGTTAGGGATATCTAAATATTTTCGTATGACAACAAAAATATACTGCTATTTATTACTTCAAAACTTGGACAATTACAGACTTTATGATATCACAATTTTATTACTAATACTTTAAGGATTTCAGACAGAATAGCAATATTTCCGAAGTGTCAAAAATTTTCCCGTTACCGACATCTATGTATTTTCGTAAGACAAAAAAAATCTGCGGCTGCCTATTACCCCAAAATTTGGACGCCTACAGACTTTATGATATTACTATTTTTTTAATAAAAGATTATGGATTTCAGATGGAATAGCATTATTTCCGGATCCATATAATTGGATAAAGTAATACCTAAGTAATATCAGACGACTAAAATAATCTACTGCTACCTATTACCCCCAAAACTTTTAACCACACATATTTCATGACAGCATTATTTTATTACTAAAACATTAAGGATTTCAAATAGAATAGCAGTATTTCCAGAGTATCCAATATTTTGGAGTTAGGGATATCTAAGTGTTTTCGTACGACAAAAAAAATATACTGGAGCCTATAACTCCAAAACATAGACCCCTTCAAACTTCTTGCTATCACTATTTTTTACATATATGTTAAGGATTCCAAGTCAAAAAAAAAATACAAAAAAATCTAATGCTACCTATTACTCCAAAACTTAAACCCATACAGACTGCATGATATCAATATTTTATTAATAAAACATTAAGGATTTCAGACAGATTAGTAGTACTTTCGGAGTATCCAAAATTTTGGAGTTTGGGATATCTAAGTATTTTTGCAAGAGAAAAAAAATCTACTGCTACCTATTGCACCAAAACTTGGACTTTTTACTTTTGACTCTAAAACATGGAACCATACAGACTTTATGATACCACTAGTTTATTACATATATATTACGTTTTCTAAATAAAATAGCAGTATTTCCTAAGTTTTCAAAAAATTTTGAGTTTGGGATATCTAAGTATTTTTGTAAGAAAATAAAAAAAATCAACTGCTACCTCTAACTAAAAAACGATAACCCATACAGACTTCATGATATCACTATTTTATTACAAAAACTTTATACATTTCAAATAGAATGGCAGTGCAGTATTCCTGGAGTATTCAACATTTTGGAGTTAGGGATATCTTAGTATTTTCGTACGACAAAAAAAATCTACTGCTACCCATTACTCCAAAACTTGGAGCAATACAGATTTCATGATATCACTATTTTATTATTAAAACATTAAGGATTTAAGACAGAATAGCAGTATTTTCGGAGTATCCAAAATTTTCCAGTTACCGACATCTGAGTGTTTTCGTACGACAAAAAAATCTACTCCTATATATAACTCAAAAATTGATCCTATACAGACTTCATAATATCACTATTTTTTTAATAAAACATTAAGAATTTCAGTTGGAATAGCATCATTTCCGGAGTATCCCAAATTTTAGAGTATGGAATATCTAAGTAATTTGGTATACAACAAAAAATCTACTGCTACCTATTACTCTAAACCTTAGACTCATACAGACTTCATGATATAACTATTTTATTCCTAAAACATTAAAGATTTCAGATGGAATAACATTATTTCCGGAGTATCCCAAATTTTGGAGTTAGAGATATCAAAGTATTTTTGTACGACAAAAAAATCTACTGCTAACTATTACTCCAAAACTTGGACCCAAACAGACATCATGTAGCATTATTTTAGTAACAAAACATTAGGGATTTCAATTATATTTGCAGTATTTATGGAGTATCCAATATTTTGGAGTTAGGAATATCTAAGTGTTTTCGTAAGACAAAAAAAAATTACAGCTACTTTTTACTCCAAAACATGGAACCATACAAACTTCATGATATCACTATTTTATTACATATATATTAGGTTTTCCAAATAAAATAGCAGTATTTCCGGAGTATTCAAAATTTTTAAGTTCAGGGTATCTAAGTATTTTTGTAAGCTAAAAAAAAAACAACTACTACCTATTACTCCAAAACGTTAACCCATAAAGACTTCATGATATCACTATTTTGTTTTTTAAAACATTAAAGATTTCAAATAGAATAGCAGTATTTCCGGAGTATTCAAATTTTTGGAGTTAGAGATATTTAAGTATTTTTTTATGACGAAAAAAATCTACTGCTACCTATTACTTCAAAGCTTGAACGCATACAGACTTCATGATATAATAATTTTTTCATTAAATAATTAAGGATTTAAGACAGAATAGCAGTATTTGCGGAGTACCCAAAATTTTCCAGTTACCGACATCTAAGTATTTTCGTACGACAATAAACCATACAGCTATCTATTACTCCAAAACGTGGTCCAATAAAGACATCATGATATCACTATTTTATTACTTAAACATTAAGGATTTCAGATGAAAAGAATTATTTCCGGGGTATCCCAAATTTTAAAGTAAGAGATATCTAAGTATTTTCGTACTACAAAAAAAGATCTACTGTTATATATATATATTACTCCAAAACTTGGACAAATACAGACTTCATGATATCATATCACTATTTTGTTATTAAAACATTAGGAATTTTAAATAAAATAGCATCATTTCCTGAGTATCCCAAATTTTGGAGTTAGGATATCTTACTAACAAAAAAATCTACTGCTACCTATTACTCCTAAACTTGGATCCATACAGACTTCAAGATATCACTATTTTATTATTAAAACATTTAAGATTTCAAAAAGAATAGCAGGATATCTACGTATTTTCAAACGACAAAAAAAACATACTGCTACCAACTACCCAAAAACTTGGGCACATACAGACTTCATGATATCAATATTTTATCACTAAAACATTAAGGATTTCAGACAGAATAGCAGTATTTCCGGAGTATTCCAAATTTTGGACTTGAGTATTTTGGATTTAAGTATTTGGATTTAAGTATTTTCGTAGGAAAAAAAATTACTGCTACCAATTACTCCAAAACCTGGACAAATACATTCATGATATAGCTATTTTATAACTAAGACATTATGAATTACAAATGGAAAAGCAATATTGTATTTTTATAAATTTTGTAGTTAGGGATATCTAAGAACTTTCGAACGACAAAAAAAATCTACTGCTACCTATTACTCCAAAACTTGGACCCATACAGACCATGATACCACAGTTTTATTACTAAAACATTAAGGTTCTATGACAGAATAGCAGTTTTTTCGAAGTGTCAAAAATTTTCTATTTACCGACATCTAAGTATTTTCATACGATAAAAATAATCTACTGCTGCCAATTACTCCAAAATTTGGACCCCTAAAAACTTCATGATATTACTATTTTTTAATAAAACATTAAGGATTTCAGATGGAATAGCATTTTTCCGGAGTATTCATATAATTGGAGAAAGGGATATCTAAGTAATTTCGTATGACAAAAAAAATCTAATGCTACCTATTACTCCAAAAACCTGGACCCATAAAGACTTAATGATATCACTAAATTATTACTAAAACATTAAGAATTTCAAATAGAATAGCAGTATTTCCGGAGTATCCGAATTTTTTTAATAAGGGATATCTATGTGTATTTCTTCGAAAAAAAATCTACTTTAACCTATTTTTTTAAAACTTGGAATCATACGGACTTCATGACATCCCTATTTTATTACTAAAACATTATGGATTTCAGACAGAATAGCAGTATTTCTGGAGTATCTAAATTTTTCAGTTACCTTCATATAAATATTTTCGTACGACAAAAAAATCTACTGTTACCAATTACTCCAAAACTTGGACCCATACAGACTTCATGATATAACCATTTTATTACAGCAGCATTTAGGATATTAGAAAGAATAGCAGCATTTACGGAGTATCTAAAATTTTCCAGTTACCTACATCTAAGTATTTTCGTACGACAAAAAAATCTACTGTTACCTATTACTCCAAAACCTGGACCCCTTATAGACTTGGACCCATAGAGAATTCATGATAACACTGTTTTATTACTAAAACAATATAAATTTCAAATAGTATAACAAGATTTCCAGAATTTCCAAAATTTTGGAGTTAAGGATATCTAAGTATTTTCCTACTTCAAAAAAAATGTATTGCTACCTATATCTCTAAAACTTGGACCGATACGGACTTCATGATATCACTATTTTGTTATTAAAAGATTAAGGATTTCATACAGAAAAGCAATATTTCCGGAGTATCCAAAGTTTTCCAGTTACCAATATTTAAGTATTTTCGTTTGATAAAAATATCTTATGCTACCTATTACTCCAATACTTGGACTTACAAACTTCCTGATATCACTATTTTATTATTTAGTATAGGAGTATTTTTGGAGTAGGTCAAATTTTTTAGTTAGGGATATCTAAGTATTTTCTTACGACTAAAAAAATAAACTGTTACCAATTACTTCAAAAATTGGATCCATACAGACTTAATGATGTTACCAATTTATTATTAAACATTAAGGATTTCAAATAGAAAATCAGTAATTTTGGAGTATCCCAAATTTAGGAGTATGGAATATCTAAGTATTTTCGTAAGAAAAAAAATCTAATGATACCTATTACTCCAAAACTTGGACCCATACATACTTCATGATAAAACTATTTTATAACTAAAACATTAAAGATATCAGATAGAGAAGCGTTATTGTCGGAGTTTTCTAAATTTTAAGGTTAGTGTTATCTAAGTATTTTCGTAAGAGAAAAATAATTTACCGCTCTATATTACTCCAAAACTTGGACCCATACAGACTTCGTGATATCTTAATTTTATTACTAAAACATTGAGGATTTCAGACAGAAAAGCAATATTTACTGAATATAAAAACTTTATATATACCGACATCTAAGGTTTTTTCATACGACAAAAAAATCTACTGCTGCCTATTTCTCTAAAACTTGGACCCTTTCAGGCTTCATGAAATTACTATTTTTTTACTAAAACATTAAGGATTTTCGATGGAATAGCATTATTTCCAGAGTATCTATAAAATTGTAGAAAGTGATATCTGAGTAATTTGTACTACAAAAAAATCTACTGCTACCTATTACTCCAAAAACATTGACCATATAGACTTCAAGATAT
>JABUQX010078836.1:55000-69791 GCA_015478945.1 Trachelipus rathkii
CATAGAACATCTATTCCGTTTTAGTTCCAAGATCATTGTTGACTAGTGTTATTGACAGATTTTCCGAAATTTTGAAGTTAGGGATATCTAAGAATTTTCGTACGGCAAAAAAAAATCTACTGCTTCCTGTTACTCCAAAACTTGGACCCATACAGATTTCATGATATTACAATTTTTATTACTGAAACATAATGGATTTCACACAGAAGAGCAGTATTTCCGAAGTATCAAATATTTTCCAGTTACCGACATCTAAGTATTTTTGTACGACAAAAAAAATCTACTGCTGCCTATTACTCCAAATTTTATGCCCGCTGCAGACTTCATGATATTACTATTTTTTTTAATATAACATGAAGGATTTCAGATGGAATAGCATTATTTCCAGAGTATCCATATAATTGGAAAAATGGGATATCTAAGTAATTTCGTGCGACAAAAAAAATCAACTGCTACCTAATACTCCAAAAACTTTGACCCATGCAGACTTCATGATATCACTATATTATTACTAAAACATTAAGGATTTCATATAGAATAGCAGTATTTCCGGAGTACCCAAAAGTTTGTGGTTAGGGATATCTATATAATTCCGTACGACATAAAAAATCTTTTGCTACCTATTACTCCAAAATTTGGACTTCTACAGACTTCATGATATCACTATTTTTTTTATTAAAACATTACGGATTTCAGACAGAATAGCAGTAATTCCGGAGAATCTAAAATTTTGGAGTTATGGAAATCTAAGTATTTTAGTACGACAAGAAAATCTGCTGCTACCTATTATTTCAAATTTTGGACCCATGCCGACTTCATAATATCCCTATTTTATTGCTAAAACATTAAAGATTTCCGACAGAATAGCTGTATTTCCGGATTATACTAAATTTTGGAGTTAGGGATATCTAAGTATTTCCGTAAGACAAAAAAATCTACTACCTATTATTACTCCAAAACTTGGACCCATAGACACTTCATGATATCACTATTTTATTACTAAAACATTTTGAATTTTATATGGTATAGCATTTTTTCAGGAGTTTCCGAAATTTTGGAGTTAAGGATATCTAAGTATTTTCGTACGACAAAAAAATCTACTGCTAGCTATTACTCCAAAACTTGAAACCATCCAGACTTCTAATATCCCCATTTTATTAATAAAACATTAGGGATTTCAAAAAGAATAATATTATTTCCGGAGTGTCCAAAGTTTTCCAGTTTCCGATATCTAAGTATTTTCGTACGATAAAAAAAAATCTTATGTTACCTATTACTTAATATTTGGTCCCATGCAGACTTTTTGATATCAATATTTTATTACTAAAACATTATGGATTTCAGACAGTATAGCAATATTTCCAGAGAAACTCAAATTTTCGAGTTAGGGATATCTTAGTATTTTCTTACGACAAAAAAAATCAACTGTTACCTATTACTCCAAAACTTGGATCTATACAGACTTCATGATATAACTATTTTATCGTTAATCATTAATAATTTCAAATAGAATAGCAGTAATTCCGGAGTATCCTAAATTTTGGAGTTAGGATATCTAAGTATTTTCGTATGACAAAAAAATGTACTTCAACCTATTACCCCAAAACTTTGACCCATTCAGACTTCAATATATCACTATTTTATTACTAAAACATTATGGATTTCAAATGAAATAGGAATTTTTGTGGAATTTTGAAATATTGGAGTTAGTGTTATTTAAGTATTTTCGAACAACCAAAAAATTTGCTGTTACCTGTTACTCCAAAACGTGGACCAATAAAGACTCCATGATATCACTATTCCATTACTAAAACATTAAGGATTTCAGATAGAACAGCAGTATTTCCAGAGTATTCAAAATTTTCCAGTTACAGACATCTATATATTTTCGTATGACAAAAAAAATCGACTTCTACCTAATACTTCAAAACGTATACCCATGCAGACCTTATGATATAACAATTTTATTAGTAAAACATTAAGGATTTCAGATGGAATAGCATTATTTCCAGAGTATCCCAAATTTTTGAGTTATGGATATATAAGTATTTTCGTAAGAAATAAAAAATCTACAGCTACATATTACTCCAAAACATAAACCTATACAGACTTCAAGATATCACTATTTTATTAATAAAACATTACGGATTTCAGATGGAATAGCTTTAATTCCAGAGTATCCCAAATTTTGAAGTTAGAGATATCTACCTATTTAAGTACGACAAAACAATCTACTTCTAAATATTACTCAAAAACTTGAACCCGTACAGACTTCATGATATCACTATTTAATTACTAAAACCTTAAGGATTTCAAATAGAAAAGCATTTTTTCAGGAGTTTCCGAAATTTGGGAGTTAGGGATATCTAAGTATTTTCGTACGAAAAAAAAAATCTACTGCTACCTATTACTTCAAAACTTGGACCCATACAGACTTCAAGATATCAATATTTTATTGATAAATCATTAAGGATTTCAGACAGAATAGCAATATTTCCGGAGTATCCCAAATAATTAATTAGGAATATCTAAGTATTTTCGTAAGGCAAAAAATATACTGCTGCCTATTACTCCAAATCTTGGACCCATACAAACTTTATGATATAACTATTTTATAACTAAGACATTACAGATTTCAGATCGAAAAGCATTATTACCGGAGTTTTCGAAATTTTTGAGTTAGTGATATCTAAGTAATTTCGTACGACAAGAAAATCTACTGTTACCTATTACTTTAAAACTTCGACCAAACAGACTTCATTATATCATTATTTTATTAATAAAACATTAAGGATTTCAAATAGAATAGCATAATTTCCGGAGTATCCCAAATTTTGTAGTTACGGATATCAAAGTGTTTTCGAACGACAAAAAAATCTACTGCTACCTGATACTCCAAAACCTGGACCCATACAGACTTCATGATATCACTATTTTTTTACTAAAAAAATTAAGGATTTCAGATAGAATAGCATTACTTCCGGAGTTACCAAAATTTTGGTGTTAAGAATATCTAAGTATTTTCGTACTACAAAAAGAATCTTCTGTTAACTATTACTCCAAAACTTGGACTCATACAGACTTCAAGATATCACTATTTTATTACTAAAACATTAAGGAATTCAGACAGAATAGCAGTATTTCCAGGAGTATCCAAAATTTTCCAGTTACCGACATCTAAGTGCTTTCGTACGACAAAAAAATCTACTGCTACGTATTATTCCAAAATTGGACATATGCAGACTTCATGATATCACTATTTTTTATAAAACAATAAGAATTTCAGATAAATTGCATCAATTCCGGAGTATTGAGTTATAGGTATCTAAGTTTTTTCGTAAGACAAAAAAAATCTATCACCACCTATTACTCCAAAACTTTGACCCATAAAGACTTCATGATATCACTATTTTATTACTAAAGCATTATGAATTTTAGATGGAATAGCATTATTTCTGGAGTTTCTGAAATATTGGATTTAAGGATATCTAAGTATTTTCGTACGACAAAAAAAATCTACTGCTACCTTTTACTTAAAAACTTTTACCCATACAGACTTCATGGTATCACTATTTTATTAATTAAATTTTAAGGATTTTATGCAGAATAACAGTATATCCGGAGTATTTAAAAATTTTCAGTTTTTCCAGGATTTTCGTACGATAAAAATATCTTATGCTACCTAATACTCTAATACTTAAACCCATTCAGACTTCATGATATCACTATTTTATTACTAAAACAATAAGGATTTCAGACACAATAGCAGTATTTCCGGAGTATCCGAAATTTTCCAGTTACCAACATCTAAGTATTTTCGTACGAAATAAAAAATCTACTGCAACCTATTACACCAAAACGTGAACCCATACAGATTTCATATCACTATTTTATTACCAAAACATTAAGGATTTCAAAAAGAATAGCATTAATTCCTAAGTATCCGAAACCTTCCAGCTACCGACATCTTCGTTTTTTCGTACGAGAAAAATAATCTACTGCAACCTTTTTCTTTACAAAACTTGGACCCATACAGACTTCCTGATATCACTATATTATTACTATATCATTAAGGATTTCAGAAGGAATAGCATTATTTCCCGAGAACCCAAATTTTTGTAGTTTGATATCTAAGCATTTTTATGCGAAAAAAAATCTACTGCCACCTATTACTCCAAACTAAGACAACATACAAGACTTTTGATATTCACTATTTTATTTACTAAAACATTAGGATTTCAAATAGAAAACAGCATCTGATGCTGTTCCGAAATTTGGGAGTTAAAGATATCTAAGTATTTTTCGTACGACAAAAAAAAATCTACTGCTACCTATTCTCAAAAAACCTGGACCCATACGGGACTCATGATTAATCACTATTTTATTGGCTAAATCATTAGAGGATTTCAGACAGAAAACAGCATGTTTCCGGAGTATCCCAAATAATTATTTAGCGAATATCTAAGTATTTTCGGGTAGGAAAAAAATATAACTGTCTGCCTATACACCCAAAACTTGAGCCATAACAAACTTTATGATATATGCTAGTGGTGAGTGAGACTATAGGAACAATTATGAGTTTCAAGTGATTGCTCGATACATAGCGTTATGTATCGGAGTTTCGAATATTTGGGAGTTTGTGGGAATACTAAAGTAATTTCAGTGTACAGCCACAAAGGGAAAAATCTACTGTTACCTATTACTTTAAAACTTTGACCAACATAAAATACGCACTACATCAAAAAATATCTTTTATTTTGATTACTAAAACAATTAAGGATTTCAATAGAATAGCAGGAATTTTCCGGGTATCCCAAAATATGGTGAGTGTAGGGGATTGATCTAGCGTGTGTTGTGTACGGAACAAAGAGTAAATCCTACATAGCTACCTTGATTACTCTCGAGAACCTGGACCCACACAGACTTTCAAGTAGCTTTATAGCACTATTTGTGTGTAGTTACATGAGATACACCAAATTTAGAATTCCTAATGGTTTAAATTTAAGGTTTGAAAAGGTTAAATTAATGATTGTGGGTGAGGAGTGACTTAAGATTAGGTAACTAGCATTAATGGTTTCCCGTGCTGTTCCAAAGGATTTATAGCCCGTTTGTGATAGGGAAGAGTTACCCTCTGATATGTTTTATTTGTTACCTACTATAATCACTAGAAAGAATCTTCTGATTAGCGGTTTTGGAGGATACTCGCAATAAACATTAGGTGAGACGTGATACAGCGTTCCCTCTCAAGTATGATATGCAGCTATGTTTGTGTACTGAACACAATCCTATAGGAATTTGCAGACAGGAGAGTAGCAGTAATATGTCCAGAGTATCAAAAATTTCTCCAGTTACTCGATCATCTAAGTGACATATTCGTAAGGGAAAATAAGAGAATCTACTGCCTACATATTATTCCAAAATTGGACATATACAGACTTCATGATTATAGCTATTTTTTGTTTATAAAACATAAGAATTTCAGATAGAATTGCATCAATTCCGGAGTATTGAGTTATAGTATCTAAGTTTTTTTTGTAAGGACAAAAAAAAATCTAATACACCTTATACTTCCAAAACTTTGACCTATTAAAGACGTCATGATATCACTATTTTATTGCTAAAGCATTATGAATTTTAGATGGTATAGCATTATTTCTGGAGTTTCTGAAATATTGGATTTAAGAATATCTAAGTATTTTCGAACGACAAAAAAAATCTACTGCTACCTTTTACTTCAAAACTTTTACCCATACAGACTTCATGGTATCACTATTTTATTAATTAAACAGTAAGGATTTTATGCAGAATAACAGTATATCCAGAGTATTTAAAAATTTTCAGTTTTTCCAGGATTTTCGTACGATAAAAAAATCTTATGCTACCTAATACTCTAATACTTAAACCCATTCAGACTTCATGATATCACTATTTTATTACAAAAACAATAAGGATTTCAGACACAATAGCAGTATTTCCGGAGTATCCGAAATTTTCCAGTTACCAACATCTAAGTATTTTCGTACGAAATAAAAATCTACTGCTACCTATTACACCAAAACGTGAACCCATACAGACTTCATGATAGCATTATTTTATTACTAAAACATGAAGGATTTCAAATAGAATTTTAGTTTTTCCGGAGTATCCAAAATATTTGAGTTAGGGATATCTAATTGTTTTCGTTCGAGAAAAAAATATACTGCTAAATATTTCTCCAAAACTTGGACCCATGCAGACTTAATCCTATCACTATTTTATAATATTTATTTATTAACACTATTTATTAAACTTTAAGGATTTTAAATAAAATAGCAGTATTTCCGGAGCATTTAAAATTTTTGAGTTAGATTTAACTAAGTATTTTCATAAGACAAAAAAAAACCTACTGCTACCTATTACTCCAAAACGTAGACCCATACAGACTTCATGATATCACTATTTTATTTGTAAAACATTAAAGATTTCAAATATAATAGCAGTATTCCGGGAGAATTCGAAATTTTGGAGTTAGGAATTTCAAAGTATTTTCGTACGACAAAAAAAATCTACTGCTACCTATTACTCCAAAACTTGGACCCATACAGACTTCATGATTTCAATATTTTATTAATAAAACATTAAGGATTTTAGATAGAATAGCAATGTTTCCGGAGTATTCGAAATTTAGGAATTAGGATTATCTAAGTATTTTCGTAAGACAAAAAATATACTGCTTCCAATCACTCCAAAACTTGGACCCATATAGACTTCATGACATAACTATTTTATAACTAAGACATTACAGATTTCAGATCGAAAAGCTTTATTATCGGAGTTTTCGAAATTTTGGAGTTAGTGATATCTAAGTAATTTCGTACGACAAGAAAATCTACTGTTACCTATTACTTTAAAACTTTGACCAAACAGACTTCATTATATCATTATTTTATTACTAAAACAAGATATTATAGATTTTAGATGGAAAAGCATTATTGTTGGAGTTTTCGAAATTTTTGAGTTAGTGATATCTAATTAATTTCAGACGACAAGAAAATCTACTGCTACCTATTACAATAAAACCGACCATACAGACCAAAATAACACTATTTTATTACTAAAACGATAAGGATTTGAAATAGAATAGCAGAATTTCCGGAGAATCCCAAATATTGTAATTAGTGATTTTGAAGTGTTTTCGTACGACAAAAAAAATCTACTGCTACCTGATACTTCAAAACCTGGACCCATACAGACTTTATGATATCACTATTTTATTACTAAAAAGTTAAGGATTTCAGAGAGAATAGCATTACTTCCGGAGTTTCCAAAATTTTGGTGTTAGGGATATCTAAGTATTTTCGTACTACAAAAAGAATCTTCTTTTAACTATTACTCCAAAACTTAGACTGATACAGACTTCAATATCCCTAACACTCAAAAATTTATGAGATAGGAGACTCCGAGGACTACCAAAGGGAATAGGAAACCTCTTCTTCTGGAAGAGTGAATGCATCGTATCTATGCTTTTTAATCCTTTAAATATATAATATTTGAGAGGAAATTAGAGTGGGAACACTGTCGTATATCATGAAGTCTGGTATTGGGTGCCATTGATTTGTATGGTGTATCTGGTGTGTTTGTCTCAACAAGATAGACATATTATTTGTAATTTGTGTGATGTGCTACGATAAGGACAGCTTAGTAGATTTTTTTGTCGTACGAAAACACTTAGATATCCCTAACTACAAAATTTGGGATACTCCGGAAATTCTGCTATTCTATTTGAAATCCTTAATGTTTTAGTAATAAAATAATGATATAATGAAGTCTGTTTGGTCAAAGTTTTAAAGTAATAGGTAACAGTAGATTTTCTTGTCGTACGAAATTACTTAGATATCACTAACTCCAAAATTTCGAAAACTCCGATAATAAAGCTTTTCGATCTGAAATCTGTAATGTCTTAGTTATAAAATAGTTATATCATAAAGTTTGTATGGGTCCAAGTTTTGGAGTAATAGGCAGCAGTATATTTTGTCTTTACGAAAATACTTAGAATATTTCCTAAATAATTTATTTGGGGATACTCCCGGAAACATTGCTATTCTTCTTGAAATCCTTAATGATTTAGCAATAAAATATATTGATATCATGAAGTCTGTATGGGTCCAAGTTTTTGAAGTAATAGGTAGCAGTAGATTTTTTTTTGTTGTACGAAAAATACTTAGATATCTTTAACTCCCAAATTTACGGAAAACTCCTGAAAAAAATGCTTTCTATTTTGAGAATAGTCCTTGAATTTGTTAGGTGATGAGCCCAATAGTGATATCGATGGAAATAGGTCTTGTTAATGTGTCTTATGTGGTTTGATGAGGTTATTTCAGGTACGTAAAGGAGGATAGCAGTAGCATTTTTTTTTCGAGGTTAATAGTGTAAAATTGTTGTAGAAATCGTAACTATCATGAAATATTGAGAAGATTCGTCGGGAAAATAATAGTCTCTAACTATCGCTCATTCTGATGAAATCCTATTTACTTGGTGAATATAGATAAGATAGAATCAAGAATAGTCGATTATCAGGTATGGTCTGTTATGGTCAAAGTTTTGATAAGAACCGAGGTTGCGAGATACGGAGTGTTGATTTGTTGGTTGGATTGAAAGTTGTGTAAATTAAAGCTCTATATGAAAAGAAGGTCTTAAGATGCATTGTCCGTCGAAGCGTTATGGTGTTTCGGGAGGAGAGGCAGATGTCTACTGGAGATATAACACTTGCTATCTCTATATATGAATCCTCTTAAATTGTAATGTTGTGGTAAGGTAGAAATAGTGATAATTGAAATCTGTATGGGTTGCGAGCAAGTACTCTTGTGTAGAAATTGTAATAGGTTAAGCAGTAGATATGTTTATTTCGTACGGAATATTTATCTTAGATGTTGGTTATACTGAAGAATAAATTTTGAGATTGTACTCAAGCAGAATTACTGTCATATTATGCTGTGTTTTGGTCGAACGATGTGCGTCCGATGTGACTGAAGGAATGATTGGTGAAGAACAAGGTGCGTTTAGGATGGTAGAGGAACTGTGTGGATCAAATCTTTACATTAGAAAAAATGATTCAAAAAATGAGGGGAGAAGAAGAAATAAATTGTATTTAAGGTTTTATGATTTGCAACAGGCGTAGATAGGGTTAATAGGGAAAGCCTTTATAGCAGGTGTTGGTGCTATTGTGTTGCTGGAAATCCTTTAGTGAATTTTAGTAACCTATAATGATATTGTGATATCAGAAGTTAATTGCGCGCAAATAAGAGGTTTAATATAGTATTAGTAGATGACCGTAGTATGTGAGGCGTGTATAAGAGTGTTGTTTTTGATAAACTTTATCGTGACTTCTCGAAAAAAATCGCTTGGTGAAATAACTGAAGAATAATATTTTAAATAACTTGAGATAGCATAATACTAGTGGAATTCTGCCATAAGAGAGTCCGCTTTACGTGTTTAATTTGAATATAATTATTGAGTGAGTGTACCTCATGCACGTCTGTTATTTCCATAGAAACTGTAAAAGTTTTGAAGTAGTAAATGGGTATGGACAGTGGGTAGATTTTTTTTGTATTGAGTAAATTAGACTCGTGTGCTGAGAGGTGACTTTAGATATTCTTAATATCCAATATTTCCAGAAACTCCAGAGAGAGTAATGCATGAACAAGCAATGTGTATAGATGAATGTGAGCCATCTAAAGAGAAATGGATGTAATCGATAATGGCTTTAGTTATACAATAGTGATATATGACGTCTTTATAGGTCAAGTATTTGGGAGGGTGGCCTAGTAACACTATGGTCATATAGTGAGGGAGGTATTAGTATTATTTTTTGTTTTGTTGTCGTTGTTCTTACTAAGAATACCTAGCAATATAGGATGAACGCTATACATCAATAGCTCACGGAATTGATATGCGAATTCTATCTGGAAATTTTCTATAGTGTGTTATTATAATATTTGGATACGTGATAATCGATGAAGTCGTGGTGGATATGTTCCAATTTTGGTAAAAATAATATGTAAGCAGTGATTTGGTTTTGGCGACTAACAGAAGTCACATTAGATGTCTAGAAAAGAGAACATAAAGCTGTGTATGAGATTGTTGATTGTGAGAGTGCATCTGGAAATACTGCTATTCTGTCTGAAATCCTTTAAAGTCGCTCAGTGTGAAGTTCTCTCATGTAATTAAAAATGAGATGGTGAGTAATGAGACGCAGTGTCATCAGTGTCCAAGCTATTTGGTGGTCTAGTGAGAGTGAGTTATATCAGATGAATTTCTTAGTGGTAATTGGTAGTATGTGAAAATACTTAGATATCGCCTAACTAGCAGCAAAATTATAAGGGAACGACTCACTCGGAGAATATGTCATAGGCAGTGATTGCATCTTAGTATAATACACGTGAATAATATTTTTTAGGTAAATAAAAATGAGTGATATCATGGAGTCTGATAGATGGGTCCAGGTTTTGGAGAAAGGTTTGCTGAGTATAGGGTAGCAGTATGGAGCTCTCTCATAATAATTAGAGTCCCGTTACGAAAAACACTTAGACGTTATCACTCGTCAATAACATAACCAAGGGACCATTATATGGGGTACTCTCCGGTGGCTTGCTCGCCTATTAGCTATTTTGAAGAGTCTTTAATCGTATCTTATGAGGGTATGTTGAGTAATAATCAAATAAAATATATGTAATTGTATATGAAGTGTCATAGTTCTCAAAAGTCTCTGTAATATGGTCTAGTGAGTGATATAAGAAGAGGTAACTCAGTGTAAGGGATTTCTTCCTTAACAGTGATCGTACCCTATATCTGTAGATTTAATCATAAAACCTCCACAGAAATTTTGCGGCCCAAATACTCCTGATAATATCCCAGCTTGTGTCGATACTGATAAGTCTGTAACTCGTCTAGTTTATGTGAGAGATTAGTGTATCATTTGAAAAGATATAGTATTATGGGGTCCAAGTATTATGGTGAGGATGTAAATAAATTGCAGCTAGTATATTTTTTGTCCTACGAAATATATACATGTAAGAGAATGAGTTCCTAAATAATTATTGGGATTACATCCGGAAAACACTTAGCGTTGCTCTGGTCGTTGTAAAATCGACTGTGAAGTGAGTTTGCAATAGAATAGATAGATATATCGATGAAAAGTCTTGTATGGGTCCAGGGTTTGTGAAATAGAGTATTCAAAGTAGTGTATGCACAAATAGTATTGTTTTGGTTTCGTTCGTTCAATAGTCGAGAGGAATCACGTGTAGATATCTTAACTCCCAATTTCGGAAAAACTCCAAAAAATGCTTTCTATTTGAAATCCTTAAATGTTTTAGTAGAAAATTAGTGATATCAATTGAAAAGGTCTGTTATGTTCTAAGTAGTGGTGTGGTGCCGGTTGGTTAAGCGGATGTTTAAAGTGGCGATGTGTTAGGAACCCGACCCCGGCGTGGGTTGAGTAATAGTGGCAGTAGATTTTTTTTCGCATAAAAATGCTTAGATATCAAACTACAAAAATTTGGGTTCTCGGGAAATAATGCTATTCCTTCTGAAATCCTTAATGATATAGTAATAATATAGTGATATCAGGAAGTCTGTATGGGTCCAAGTTTTGTAAAAAAGAGGTTGCAGTAGATTTTTTTTGTCGTACGAAAAAACTTAGATGTCCGTAGCTAGATAGTTTCGGGTGCTCTGGAATTAATGCTATTCTATTTGAAATCCTTAATGTTTTGGTAATAAAATAGTGATATGAAATCTGTATGGGTTCACGTTTTGGTGTAATAGGTTGCAGTAGATTTTTTATTTCGTACGAAAATACTTAGATGTTGGTAACTGGAAAATTTCGGATACTCCGGAAATACTGCTATTGTGTCTGAAATCCTTATTGTTTTAGTAATAAAATAGTGATATCATGAAGTCTGAATGGGTTTAAGTATTAGAGTATTAGGTAGCATAAGATATTTTTATCGTACGAAAATCCTGGAAAAACTGAAAATTTTTAAATACTCCGGATATACTGTTATTCTGCATAAAATCCTTAAAATTTAATTAATAAAATAGTGATAGTCTGTATGGGTAAAAGTTTTTAAGTAAAAGGTAGCAGTAGATTTTTTTTGTCGTACGAAAATACTTAGATATCCTTAAATCCAATATTTCAGAAACTCCAGAAATAATGCTATTCCATCTAAAATTCATAATGCTTTAGTTATAAAATAGTGATATCATGACGTCTTTATGGGTGAAAGTTTTGGAGTAATAGGTGGTAGTAGATTTTTTTTGTCTTACGAAAAAACTTAGATACCTATAACTCAATACTCCGGAATTGATGCAATTCTATCTGAAATTCTTATTGTTTTATAAAAAAAATAGTGATATCATGAAGTCTGTATATGTCCAATTTTGGAATAATATGTAGCAGTAGATTTTTTTGTCGTACGAAAGCACTTAGATGTCGGTAACTGGAAAATTTTGGATACTCTGGAAATACTACTATTCTTTCTGAATTCCTTAATGTTTTAGTAATAAAATAGTGATATCTTGAAGTCTGTATGAGTCCAAGTTTTGGAGTAATAGTTAACAGAAGATTCTTTTTGTAGTACGAAAATACTTAGATATTCCTAACACCAAAATTTTGGAAACTCCGGAAGAAATGCTATTCTATCTTTAATCCTTATTTTTTTAGTAATAAAATAGTGATATCATGAAGTCTGTATGGGTCCAGGTTTTGGAGTATCAGGTAGCAGTAGATTTTTTTTGTCGTACGAAAACACTTAGATATCCCTAACTACAAAATTTGGGATACTCCGGAAATTCTGCTATTCTATTTGAAATCCTTATATAAATTTAGTAATAATATATGTGGCCCCAACCTGGGATAAGTGATTGAACCGTACAATCTGACGATAACCTTGTGATATAATGAAGTCTGGTTTGGTCAAAGTGGTGTAAAGTATATAGATAACAGTAGATCTGTGCGTACTAATATGTGACACAACCATCTCCAAACTTCGGAAAAACTCCGTAATAACGCTTTTCGATCAGAAATCTGTAATGTCTCTAGTAAAATAAGTTTAGACTATATATGAACTCGGCAAGTTTTGGAGTAATAGGGCAGCAGTATATTTCTCTCCTCTCTACGAAAATATGCAAATAGTCTAAATAATTTAATATGGATACTCCGGAAACATTGCCTATTCTGTTCTGAAATCCGTTAATTGATTAGCAAATAATAGGTCACTCATCATGAAGTCGTATGGGTCCAAGTGTTGCGAATATAATGGTAGCAGTTAGACTATCACGAAAATACTGAACTCAACTCCCAAATTTCGGGAAAACTCCTGAAAAATGCTTTTCTATTTGAAATCCGTATTAATGTGTTGAGTAATGCAAGTAGTGGTTCATGGATGGTCTGTGATGTCATATGTGAGATTATAAGAAGTAGACTTATATATTACACTAATAGGTAGATATCTTCTCCAAAGCGATACTCGTACATTAAGCTATTCGCTACTCATAATCTGTCGTATATATATATTATAATTAAAATAGTGAATTATCGAAGTCTGTAGTAGTGTTACGTTTGCCAGAATAGACTGATGATTCTATTCCTTCATAATTACATTTAGATACCATATATATGTGTCGTCGCGAGATAGTTGTGTGTAATGATCTCTCGCTCAATAATGCATATCCCATTAGAACCAATAATGTTTCTCACTAATAAAATTTTATACATACAAGTGTCTGCGGATACGTTTTGGAGAGCTCAATAGTAGAAGTAGATTTTTGTTTTTTGTCCAAACGAAAATATTTAGGCATGTCTGTAACTGGAAATTTTGGATACTCTGGAGAGTTACTGCTTATGCTATCTGGAAACCTTAATGTAGTAATGTAATAGTTTATCATGCAGTCTTTACTTGCGTTCCATCTTCCTTGTGTTCCGACTTTGTCATATTCTATCGTAAACACATGCCTTTTCTTTTCCGGAGTAACTCAGCTCGAACATTATGTGCTACGCGCCTGTTCTCGAAACACAACCTCCAGTATTAAGTGAGCACTAACTATGAATAGTGATCGAAAAAAATAACCAAGGCAAAAATTCCTATTCATTTTGTATAAAAGAAAATAACAAATGTGAATTTAGTAATAAAAGATAAATGATGGTTCTATTATTGAAATGATCTAAATGTGGTCATAAGTAAAATATTTGGGTAATATGAGGTAATTATGTATGATAAGTAACATTTTTATTTGTCATATACTCGAAAATACCTTATAAGTCATATACCTTAATCTCTCCAAAACTTTCTCCAACATAGATTGAATTATTTCTATTTTTGAAATTATTATTGTATAACAATAAAATAGTTAGATATCATGAAGTCTGTATGGATCCAAGTTTTAGAGTAATAGGTAACAGTTGCATTTTTTTTGCTTCGTAACAGGGATAAATACTTAAGATATCCCATTAACTATGATTAATAATTTGAGTTTCTTGGAAATATTGCTTATATTAACTGAGACAAAGATGTGTAAAGTTTAAAGATATATAAAAATATTTGATTTATCAAAATAGACTTAAAAGTACAGCATAATATTAATAAGTATATTAGTAACAAATAAATTTTTTTTATCGTACGAAAATACTGATAGTATAATTCTAGAACTGTGGAAATAACTTTGGTAACTACATCCGTGAAATAAATATTATTTCTTTTTGATAATCCCTAATGTTCTTATTATAGATATAAATTAATATGGGAGATATAAATATTAA
>JABUQX010078837.1:0-2500 GCA_015478945.1 Trachelipus rathkii
TTTACATACCCTAAAGCATAGTAAATCAGCAAATCAGTTAATCAAAATTACCATTCCATGCCATCCAGCCACCCTCCTACCATTCGTGATCTACTTGATCTATTGAATATTATTGATTTCAAAATTCATATTTTCTATAAGATACCACAATGCCTCTATTAATTTCATTTTTCTGCATTTAAAAATTTTTTGTTTTTTTTTTTTACTAAAAATTATTTCTTTTTATGTTTATAACTTAAAAAATTTGCATTTTTACATACCCTAAAGCAGTAAATCAGTAAATCAGTTAATCAAACCCCCCACTCTATCCCCTACCCATCCATGATCTATTTGATCTATTGATCTATGATCTATTGATTCTATTGATTCAAATTCATATATTTGCCTTGCAATAACTCAAAAAACTTGTTCTGTAGTTGTTTTGTTTTGTTTTCTTTAAATATTGTTTTTTCTAAAAAAATTATTCTTTATGTTTATAACTTTAAACAAATTTGCATTTTTTTACATACTCTAAAGCAGTTAAATCAGTAAATCATAAATCAGTAAATCAGTTAATCCAAAACTATCCTCCTACCCTTTCCATGATTATTGATCATGATCATTGATCTATTGATCTATTTGATCTATTGATTCAAGTCATGATTTTGTATAACATAACACAAAAAACTTTTATTTATTTGTTTTGTTTTTCTTTAAATATTTTATTGTTTTACTAAAAATTTTATTCCTTTTTATGTTTATAACTTAAACAAAATTTGCATTTTTACATTCTCTAAAGCAGTAAATCCAGTAAAATCAGTAAATCAGTAAAGCAGTAAATCCGTGTAAATCAGTTAATCAAACTACCATCCAGCTACCCTCCTACCCATTCGTGATCTATTGATACTACTGATCTATTGATCTAATGATCTATTGATCTAATGATCTATTGATCTAATGATCTATTGATTCAAATCATATTTTGTATAACATAACACAAAAACTTTATTTATTTTGTTTTGCTTTCTTTAAACATTTTGTTTTTTTTACTAAAATTTATTTCATTTTATGTTTATAACTTAAAAAAAAATTTGCATTTTTTAACACACCCTAAAGCCAGAAATCAGCTTAATCAAACACCCACTCTTCCTCCTTCCCCTTTCACAATCCATAATTCTACGTTATCTATTTCGCTGGTGATTCCTGATCAATATTATGTATAACATAACATAAAATAATTTCTGCTGTAGCTGGTGTTGTTGAAATGTCACGTTTGTTGTTGCATAATGTTGTGTTTGATGTTGTTGTTGTTGAAATGTTGCGTTTGATGTTGTTGTTGTTGTTACTGTTGCGTTTTGATTTGTTGTTGTTGTTGTCGGTATTTGTGTTGTTGTTGTTGTTGTTGTTGTTGTTGTTTTGTTGTTGTTTGTTGTTTGTTGTTGTTGTTGTGTGTCGTTGTTGTTCTAAATATATCAAACGTTTCAAGTTAAATAAAAAATATTACAACCGCTTTTTCAAACATATCTCTACTCCAAAATATTAATGTTAATTTTACATTAACATTTTAATATTTAACTGAAAACTAAGCAAAAATATATCTCATCCTAGCCTTAACTGAGCAACAGCATTCATTAACAATTTGTTAACTTTAAAATTAGAAAGTTTCAACTTTACCCCCATATTCGACAAGGCAATTCTAAATCTTTGGTAGACGGAAGCGAGGAAAAATCATTATTATTATTTGCTGGTGCTTTGGTTATTATTATTATTATTATTATTATTATTATATTTTATTATTATTATTGATTATTATTATTTTATTATTACATATTATATTATTATTATTATTATTATTATTATTATTATTATTATTATTATTATTATTATTATTATTATTATTATTATTATTATTATTATTATTATTATTATTATTATTATTATTAATATTATTAGTATTATTATTATTATATATTATTTTTATTATTCCACATAGATTCGCTTTTTTACAACACCAAAACGCCGTGCGATCAACTGCCTCCAGGTCCACAAACTAAAACATTGGTAGGTATCTTGCTCTCTACCAGACACCTAAACATTAAGCAATTTTAGTACGCTCAAAGGTAACCAATCAGAGAACTGTATTTGCTATGCCATCACGGACAGCCATTGAAATTCGAGGAATGACTCATTAATCTTAATATCTTTTTACACATGAGAAGGGTAACGAGATTTATTACTTTGCTCCCAATATCTTTTGACACATGAGAAGGGTAACGAGATTTATTACTTTGTTCCCTTTTGTCCTTACTTAACATCTGTTTTTATCTTAAACAGTAGTTTTATTATTATTTTATTATATTATTATTATTATTATTATTATTATTATTTATTAGTTATTATTATTATTATTATTATTATTATTATTATTATTATTATTATTATTATTATTATTATTATTATTATTATTATTATTATTATTATTATTATTATTATTATTTATTATTATTATTATTATTATTAT
>JABUQX010078837.1:7500-32500 GCA_015478945.1 Trachelipus rathkii
ACAAAGGTAACTTAAATCTCGTTACCACGTTCGCATGGTCAAAAGATATTAAGATTAATGAGTCATTTCTCGAATTTCATTGGCTGTCCGTGATAGGCATAGCAAATACGTTCTCTGATTGGCTATCCCTTGAGCTTAACAAGATTACGTAATGTTTTAGGTGTCAGGTAGAGAGCAATTTACCTACCAATGTTTTTAGTTGTGGACCTGCAGGCAAAGTGATCGCACGCGTTATTTGTGTTGTGAGATCAATTAATGGAATAAATAATAATAATAACTAATAATAATAATAATAATAATTTAATTAATAATAATAATAATAATAATAATAATAATAAATAATAATAATAATAATAATAATAATAATAATAATAATCAATAATTAATAATAATATAAATAAATAATAATAATGAATTAATAATAATAATAATAATAATAAAATAATTAATAAATAATAATAATAATAATAATAATAATAATATAATAATAATAATAATAATAATAATAATAATATAATAATATTTTGGTTGAGGTTGTGTTTATAAAGATTGAGATTGCTACGTTGACATCTCCTGGTAAGTTGAAACTTCTAATTTTAGTTACCTTGTTAATGAATGCTGCTGTATGTCAGTTAAGCTAGGATGAGATATATTTTTTGTTTTAGTTTTCATTATTACAATGTATGTAAAATTAACATTAATATTTTAGAAATATGTTTGAAAAAGCTTTGTATATTTTTATTTAACTTGAACGTTTGATATTTTTCAACAACAAAACAACAACAACAACAACAACAACAAACAAACAACAACAACAACAACAACAAACAACACAACAACAACAACAACCAATACCGACAACAACAACAACAACATCAAACGCAACATTTCAACAACAACAACATCAAACGCAACATTTCAACAACAACAACATCACACAACTGCAAACAAACTGCAACAACAAACGTGACATTTCAACAACACCAGCTACAGCAAAGAAATTATTTTATGTTTTATGTTATAACCAAAATATCTGGACATGAATCAATAGATCAAAGATACAATAGATCATGGATGGGAAGGAGGATTAGAGTGGGTGGTTTGATTACTGATTTTACTGCTTTAGGGTGTGTAAAAAAATGCAAATTTTTTAAGTAATAAACATTAAATGGAAATAAATTGTTAGTAAAAACAATAATGTTTAAAGAAAACAAAACAAAAATAAATAAAAGTTTTTGTCTTATTGTTATATACAAAATATGATTTGAATCATAGATCATTAGATTCAATTAGATCAATTAGATCAATAGATTCTAATTAGATCAATAAGATCAGTAGATCAATAGATCACGAATGAGTAGGAGGGTATGGAGGTCAGTTTGATTAACTGATTTACTGATTTACTTGCCATTTACTGATTTACTGAATTTACTGATTACTGCTTTAGGGTATGTAAAAATGCAAATTTGTTTAAGTTATAACATAAAAAAAAGAATAAATTTTTTAGGTAAAAACAAAATATTTAAAGAAAACAAAACAAAATAAATTAAAAGTTTTTTGTTGTTATGTAGGACAAAATATGATTTGAATCATAGATCAATAAGGATCAATAGACAATAGATTCAATATATCATGGAAGCGGTCTAGGAGGATAGTTTGATTAACTGATTTACTGATTTACTGATTTGGGGTATGTATACTGATTTTACTTTGATTTACTGATTTACTGCTTTTAGAGTATTGTAAAAAATGCAAATTTGTTTAAGATTTATAAACATAAAAAGAATAATTTTTTTAGTAAAACAAAATATTTAAAGAAACAAAAACAAAATAAATAAAAGTTTGTGTTATGTTATACAAAAGATGAATAGACAATAGATCAATAGATCAATTAGATCACAGAAGGGTATGAGATTATGGATGGGTAGGAGGAAGGAGTGGGTGTTTTGATTTAACTGATTTACTGATTTACTTGCCTTTAGGGTATGTAAAATATGCAAAATTTTTTAAGTTATAAACATTAAAAGGAAATAAAATTTTTAGTAAAAACAAAATGTTTAAAGAAAAACAAAACAAAATAAATAAAAAGTTTTTGTGTTATGTTATACAAATATGATTTGAATCAATAGATCAATAGATCAATAGATCACGAATGGGTAGGAGGGTTGGCGGATGGTAGTTTGATTAACTGATTATACTGATTTACTGCTTTAGGGTATGTAAAACATTACAATTTTAATAAAAAAATATGACTTGAATCCAATGTAGATCAATAGATCAATAGATCCAATAAGATCATTGGAAGGGTAGGAGCGGCAGTTTGAATTAACTGATTTACGTGATTTTACTGCTTCAGGGGTATGTAAAAAGTGCAAATTTTTTAAGTTATTAACATAAGAAAAGCATTAAAATTTTAGTTAAAACAAAATATTTAAAACAAATAAAATTTAAAAAGTAAGTAAAATTAAATTGAAAACAAAAATTAAAAACATAAAGAATAAATGTAAAATGAAACATAAAATAAAATAGCAAACAATATATTTTAGTTGATGATTATAAAAAGAAAACGAGATTTTCAAAATAGAAATGTCAGTCTGAGGCTAAACGAATGTTTACCTAACTAGCCACGGCACCGGCTCCAGCAGCGGTGCCGATGCCACCAATTCTGTCTTCTTCTCTGTCTCCTTTCTCCATCCTTCCTCCTTCCTCATTTCGCCTTCTTCTCTTATGCACTCCGTGCATTTAAACTTCTTTTATTTCAGTTGGGACCCTCCTCCGGGGGGTTCCAAACACCATTCTTCCTCCTCATTCCTTCTTCTTCTCCTTCCATTCCTCCTTCTTCCTCCTTCCTTCATTTCGCCGTTTCTTCTTCTTATCGCACTCCGTGCATTTAAACTTCTTTTATTTCAGTTAGGGACCCTCCTCCGTGGGTTCCGAACACCATTCTTATTCCTCATTCCTCCTTCTTCCTCCTTTCTCATTCCTCCTTCTTCCTCCTTTCTCATTCCTCCTTCTTCCTCCTTCTTCTCTTATGCACTCCGTGCATTTCAACCTTCTAAGATCCTTCTATCTGGAAGGAACCAGCACCCCTTCTCCGAAGGGGTGCACTCGTCCGGAACCTCCATTCCAGGCAGACGGAGTCTGCGGCGGCACAGCCAGGCAACCGGAAATAGATACCTTCGCGCAAACTATTTATTATTTATTTTATTTATTTAATTTTTTTTTTTTTTTTTTTTTTTTTTTTTTTTTTTTTTTTTTTTTTTTTTTTTTTTTTTTTTTTTTTTTTTTTTTTTTTTTTTTTTTTTTTTTTTTTTTTTTTGGGGGGGGGGTTCCAGTTTTGGGGGGGTTCCAGGAAGTCACTTTCCAGTTCCAGGTTCCTGGAATCCTTCCAGGATTCCAGGATTCCAGGATTTCCAGGATTCCAGTGCCCTTCAATATTACACTCTAACTACAGCGATATATCGAATGAATGTTATTAATAATTTTCTTTCGATTATATTTTTCTTTACGTAGAAAGATTATTTTTTTTTCGACGATATAGGGGTAAAAAAACATCTGATAATCTGATTGAAACCAAATCAAAAATGATCTATCGATCATTTAAAACCTTCTAGGAACCAAAAAACCCCCTTTGGGGGGCTCCGCCCCCCCTTTTGGGGTTAAAATCCTTGAGTTCAGGCTCAAAACCTCGGAAGTCGGTCTTCTAGACCTTAAATTCGGTCTCACCGACCTTAAAAACCCTAACCTTGACACGTCAAGCTTGAAAAACCGGATGTTGCAAAATGTTGCCTTGCAACATGTGCAACTTCCGGTTGCAACTTCCGGATGTCAGTTTGGCTGCTAGTTGTGCACCCTATACTACTACCTAACACGCCTCTAAGATTGGCAATCTGTACACATTGTACTTTAGATCCAACCTCTATAAATTCTCAGACCATAGTCTCACTACTTACACACTTAACACAGATAACAACATACCCACATATATATATATAATATATTATATATTATATATATATATATATATATATATATATATATATATATATATATATATATATATATATATTATATATAATATAGGATATATATATATATATATATATAATATATATAAATTTTCATATTTATATAATTTTCCAGACTGTGGAGTCGGAGTCAGAGTAGGAGTCGGTAAATTTCAAAAGGGTGGAGTCGGAGTCGGAGTAGGTAATTTTCAAGAGGTTGGAGTCGGAGTCGGTAATTTTGAACCGACTCCACAACCCTGATAGTGACTAAGTCCGGGTCATAGCCCAGGGTCTATAGCGTTGACGGAGAGTGGATGAGATTGTGTCGAAAAGTTAGTAGCACGATTTCTCTTCAATGGAGGAGGTATGTTACTGAAGAGTTCAGAAGAAGTGTTTATTGTAATAGGGATAGCATAGGGAGAGTGATACAACAGTTCGAGGGTTATAAAAAGATTTGGGAGAGTTAATGAGATCAGGGGAGTTGACAATTCTAGTCTAGACAATTCTAGACGTGTCTAGATTCTATCTGGAATATAATGTGAAATCACCCCAAATATACGGCACACAACTCCAAGTCACTCACTAACAAAGATTATAAAAATAACTATTATTTCCTGTTGTTATCCTCTGTAATGATTTACACAATATTCTCAAGATGCCAACTCAGAAAGTGTATATCAAGAGATCATACTGAAAGATAAAAAATTAGTAGTGCCTTATGATTCTTAAAGATCTAAGCTGAGAAAATCTTCAGGCAATATGTTATTCTTAGATCTTACTATATCTCTTTATAACTGGCAATCTTTTCAATGTGATCTTCGTCACTTGTGCATTAGAAATATAAGAAGCAATATCAGAAGTAAAAGTGTATTTCTTTATTTTTATTCTTTATATTTGTGATGAGTCTTTATTATTTTATCAATGAGATTGTGAACATATATTGCTCTCAATTTTATTACCTTTATAACATATGCATAGGGCGGTATAATAATTGACTCACAAAAATAAAATAAATGATATATGTATATTCATTTCAGATTGTCTGCTTTGTCTTCCCAATGAAGATGCGACTGGATGATGGATAGCGTGAGCTGTGACATTCTTAAAGATTATTGAAAAAAATGACAAGAACTTGTTTTCGGAAAATCAAACAAGAAACAGCCTAATTCCAATGCTCTAAAAAAAATTTAGAACGCTTTATGGTCATTTTTTATTGTTGGAAATAGTTTTCATAAGGTATCTCTCAAGAACAGTCTCAATCTAACTTTAAAATCTTGCACTCTCAGTAGTATAATATGGAGACTAATTCACTAGTGGCCCTGTAAGAAAAGTTCTGAAAAGTGCCCTTCAATAGGAAATATATAAAAGGTACCATTATGAGAAGCAGAGTGATAGGTGTATTGAGCTTTTAAGGGTGTGCATATAATGAGATGTTGAAAGTTTTGTGAAAGTTGTAAGGGGAAAAGATATAGGGATATGGTTTTGGTAGGAAAGCTATGGAAATGATTGTGCAGATTTTTCTTACAACTAAACAATACACTATATTCACGAATTTCTTTGCCTCAAGCTATCAAATAAGAAAAGAGATTAAGAGAGAGCACGCTCTCTATATGCTCGCATCCACATTGTAATTAACTATTTTACCGTTTGAGTGTGCTCACTCACACTTTTCTAATTGAGAGGGAATTAAATTAGAGAGGCTGTTGGAGTTCTCTGTTGTAGTAGAGACTGGATAGAGCAGAAGAAAGTAATAGATGAGAGATCAATAATAATAGTAAAAAAAAAAAAAGCAAAAGTTAGGGAAAGACCACAATCCTGAAGAAACAAACCACCGGTTTAATAACCAGATTTAACAGGGATGAACCCTTTAATCACACGTCAACTACAGCTGATAAGGTAGGTTTTGAGAGGTAACCCCTGAGAAAGGTTACAGAAGAAGAATGATCGATGCCGAAACTGTGGAAAATTTTGGAGAATCGAAAAGAGGCCATACTGGGATATTTTTGCTTCAAGAACCACTAATTAGAGAAGTGTTTTTCAATATGTGTCTAGTACACCAAACTTCATCACGCGAGAAATTCCTAAGACCTAGAAGACCAAGAAGTGTGAAATAGAGAACTAGTTAAAAAGATGGCATACAGTCAACGGAGTATCATCATACAGTAACCATTTAAACTTAGCTCCGGAGTTATATCCTAGGAAGGTAAAGTATGCTTCTATGATAATGATAAGATTTATTAAGAATACACAATCCTAGTGTTTTTTTTTTTTAATTGATAAAAAGATGTCAACAAACCATGCCACATTGCCAATAATAGCCCTAATTTCTTATTCACGAGAAGAATGTAATCTCTTTAGTGTGATGTGTATTTTCATACGCATAGAGGTATCGTAACTATGCGGATCAACCCCAGGAGACTGCCTTGCATAGATTTTCGTTACTCTAACATGAGTTCAAAGATCGAGAGCCAACTGTAGTTATGCTAAGTGAAATGATTCGACAACATGTTAAAAGTGGTTGGATACGATGATTTAGGAGAATTGAATAGTAATAGCAGGTTGCTGAGCTCAGGCTTATCACAGCTAAGGAATAAAGTATTTGAACGTTGGTAATGGCAGATAGAAATCATATAAAGTTTATCTCACAAGTGAGGGTGGCAAGATCAGTAAAACACATAGAATATTTTAGATGGAGCCACGGTAAGGTATATATACTGTTAGAACTTACATACTCACTCATTCTTATTGTTAAGCTCGTGAGAAAATTAGAATATAGATTTTTATAATAAAATGATTTGTAGGCAGAAATAAGATGAATAAGTAAGAGATAGAAAAGGAGGAAAAAGTCCGGAATTACCTAGAGTGGAATTAGAGGCAATAGAGAGAATCTTTCAGGGTCGAAGAGTTCAGATTCATCAAGAAGTAAGGCATGGAGTACCTATATATATAGCAAATTTGGTTCAGAACTAAAAAGAACCCTTAATAATGTTATCACGTCTTTAAAAAAAATAACAGAAGTACATACAATGAAATCCCTAACAAGTTTGTTTCATTTAAAGCACTAGTAACTATTTCATTTTCACTTCTCTCCTTATCCTCTAAATCTATTCAGACCAACTTAGGGCTCCCGTAATATCCCATCACCCCACTCACCACTCTCCCCAGCACACTCACGTAACAAGCAATTATATCAGTATTATGAGATATTAATTCCTCCTCTTAACCAGATTGGCGTAATATATTAAGAGAAGCGAATTCAAGCACCTCGGAAAAGAAAGCAGTTAGGGAGATATAACTAGAGCATATTATGGTCGAAAGAAAGCCGGCAGCCTTACCCTCAAGTCACGACCCACAACCTAAATCACATCCCAAAATAGTTATAGCCATTCTTGAGTGATATTGGCATGCTCATTCTCAACTGTGGAGTTCTTAACCCATACAAGGCAGAAAACGTACAACAACCATACTACAAACAGTCTTTCTATAACTCACGGACACACATTTTAAACTTACTCATTCCCTCTCCAACCATATGCTCATAAATAAAACACATCCAATACTAAATAAACCGCACCGTTCCTTAACACCTACACCCTAAGCCACAATTATCATAGACCGCCTCTGCACCAACTAATGTGGAAACGAGAGATCTTGGCTCACTTACCCAACTATGGTAAGAGTATGTTACGTTCAAAAATACTACTTTGCTCAGGACAAGTCAGGTCTTTCACTTCATCCAAAACAACAATATAGTTTTTTTACCTATATGAGCCCTACCAAAATCGACTGTGCTGGCTACCCCCACACCATGTCCCCATACAACACAGGTGACCAGTTCTAACACCCGCAGAGCATCATTAGCAAGTCAGCTTAATTACGCTCATATAAATCTCAACACACATTTTTAGTGTCCCGTTGCTCTCAAACTAATTCTTTGGAAGTACACTTCCGGTTCTCTTTCTCCATATTAGTTGAGGCCGAAGAGGGCAATAAGTAAGACGATATATACTCATTCTTTACTCTTTCAATGCTTCCAAAAAAAAAGGACAAAAATACAAGTATTTCTGTTTAAAAGTCGAGTAAACAATACTAGAATAAAAGTATTGCTAATTTCGAGTATGTCGATATGTACTTCAAATTGAGAGTTGAATACCAACTTTCATCCCTTTAACGAGAGCGGTAAAAAATATACTTACTCCAGACCGGTCGGTCAATCCTTATTTATTAAACCATAAAACAGTCAGAGCTCCTCCACTATACATCCGCGAAAATCAGTAAATTTAATTATAACTCCTCGGAGAGAAGATCAACATATATCTTCACTTATCACCACTCTTGCACTGACGTCGAATATTATCTCTAAGCAGGAATATGTTTATGAAGTGGATTGAGACCATCTCGCGGTGCACGTTAATTTAAGTCAACACTCTCTTAGTAGAAAATTGTAATAACGGCCAGATAACAAGTCATTACCATCAAAACTATAAACGTGTCTATATCAGTAATTACTCAGTCTTCGCAAACTAAAACACCAGCCAGAAAGGTAAAGCTATTTCAGATCAATCCTAATTACTCTGCTATAGTATTAAACAAGAACAGATAAAAAACAGTTGCAATCTTGAAACTCCATAAAACAATAGGCCACGAAAACATATTTAATGATAATAAAAACTACTTCTCTCCGCAAAAATTAAGAGTTCGCCATAATATTATTATAAAACAAAAACTTTCTTTACTATATAATAAACATAAAGACTATATATCACGACTTTCTCTCTCACACTATTCAAAAATTTGGGGTGATAACATCTATTTTATCCATCTATCCTCCACAGCGCCAATTTAAAAATGTCGGAACTTTATTGCTATGAGTGGAGATTGCGTCTGCAATAAATCTTTTTTAGAGGCATATGTTCGAAAACTAAAATTCAAGTTTTCTTTTTGAAGAATTGAACGAGTAAAGAAATTTAAATTTAGACCTCATCTCGTTTCGTGACTACCCCTGAAATCACCTACGAGAAAGGCAAATTGGAACGTTTGCCATCTCTAATTTAAAGGATTTACAAACCAACGATTTTTAAAGGGGCAGAAAAGTTTTTGAAGTTTTCTGAAGAAATTACAATTTCTTAAATAATTAAATACACATGAATAACTTATTAATGATTTTTATTATATTTATATCTATTATTCCAGATCACTATCAATATATAAGTCACTCTCACTTAACCATATATAGTTATATAATATATATATATATATATATTAATATATATATATATAATATATATATATATATATATATATTATATATATATTAATATATATATAGGTATATATATATATATATTATATATATATATATATATATATATATATAATATATATATTATTATATTATTTAATTACATATATATAATATTATTATATATATATATTTATATAGTATTTACTATATGTAGTATTATATATATATAATATAAATAATATAATTATAATACATACGGTAATATATAAACTATATATAATATATATATTATCACCATTATACTCTATTTATACATATATTTATATACCTAATATATATTATACAGCTAACTCTCAAGTACTTTAAGTCCCTTTATCAATTCACTATCAATAATATTACTGAGATTTATTAAAAATATTAGTACATACCAGCACCTATTCCTATGCAATATATATAAAAATTATATATTATATATTTATCACTAACTTTCTCATACTTATAAAATACTCTGCATCATACCCGTATAATATATACCTTCTTCATATTTATATATATATAACTAAAAAATATATATACCTATACTAAAATATTTATAATATAACAGACTAATACTATATTAGCTTCCAGCTGCTCACAATACAATTACTAATATAACTATAACTTCACTCACTATTAGAGGGGCGTGAACTTATAGTCACTCTCATCATTATCACTCACACAATAAACTATGAAACCTTACTTTCATATCTACGTTTTATACTATTTCTAAAACTCACCCGGTCCCTTATATATATTTACAATAATATCCAATACTGTATATATAGTACCAATATCTCCTCTATATACCCAATTATATACTATTCGAATAAATTACTAATCACTTCATGATAATATCCTACTCATCTAAGGGAATAAGTATTTTACATTCACTACATTAATTCTATATAACACCATTATTCCCCTATATATATATATTAGCCATCCTCACACCCAACCATATATATTTCATGTATTATATAAGGTATATCATCCATTATATAATATATATATATATATATATATATTATATATATATTATATATATATATATATATATAATATATAATATATATATAATAATATAATAATATATAATAATATAATACATAATAATTGGTAAATAATACCTATAAATAGATGAACATATAAACATACATACACCTGTCTCACTCCACTATTTTAATATTATATCACTAGAATATATAATATATGATATACGATAATTGATATGTTATATATTATACTAAATTATATATTATATTATCTTATATTATATTATATTACTTTACACCATATATCTGAGTGAGTGATATATATATATATATATATCATATATACTTATTATTGTATTATTCCAATATATCAAATATAATAGCACCTAACACGTATATATAATCACTAAAATATACCAATAATATAATAACTCATATATATATCACTAATTATACCTGTATATATATAATATATAATAATAGCCTAATAATAATTATTAAACTTTCATTAATATATTAATTTAATAATATAACGCCTGATGTTAAATAAATACTTTAATACCATGACTCTCTACCAAAGCTACATAGACTTCTACTTATCTATTGTATATCTTCTTATTTATACTCATATAGTACCTATCAATTTCTCAATGTATTCATTTGGTTTTCATATAATGATAAAGATTATTTAGATCCCTAAACAATATTCCACTCTAATATACCTTACCCACTCCTCAAACGCACAGTACTATTTGATTCTTTATAATATATATATAATATATAATATATATATATATATAATATGGCCTAATATATATATATATATTATATATATATTAAATATATAGGCCTGGATATATATATATATATATATAGTATATATATATATATATATATATTATATATATTTTTTTAATTAGTTAGTTATCTATTTATATATATAATTATATATATATATATATGTATAGTATATATATATAAATATATATTGGTATATATCATAGTATATATATATATATATATATACACTCATAAATTATATATAGTCCCTATATATATATATATATATATCATGATATATATATATCACTAGTATATTATATATTCCATGAGTAACGTATATATACTATATATATATATAATGATATATATACTCTTTATCGATACTCCATAAATACATCAATATTAATCCTTTATTACCGCTATCATTTAACTCTATGTATATATTACATATATAATTAATCATATTTAAATTTATATATATATTATATATAATATATATATATATATATACTACTCATTACTAATATTATAATTTCTTAATAATACAATATAGTTCCCATTATTCTCTCAAATTTCACTATCACTTTACTCATATACTTAATATATTATAATATAGTGATTAATATATATTTTATATATACTATATATAATATATATATTATATATATAATATATATATATATATATATATATATATATATACTATATATATAATATATATAATTTATTTAAGAAATTTGTTTTCATTTTGCAAAGTCAAAATTTTTCTGCTTTTATAAAATCTTGGTTTGTAATCCTTTATTAATTAGCAGATGCAACGTTCCATTGCCTTTCGTTTTCGTAGTGATAGGTAGTCAGAATACGAGATGGATCGTCTCATAAATTTAAATTTGTCTTTACTCGTCTCAATTCTTCAAAGTAAACCTGATTTTATTTTTCTCTGAATTTTTCCCAAAAATTATCTCTCAACCACATATCTCAACAAACTCTTCTGTGACATTGGTGAGAGAGTTCCTAAACTAGTGAGATAAAATATGTTCACCTCCAATATTGAATATGTAGCTAAAGTGTTTTGCTCACGCTCTTATTGATTTACTACTCACCCAATTTTTCATATAATATTCATCAAATGATCGCACACTACTTAATTATCATTATGGGGATAGCAATGAACTCAATTAATTCTACTTATCATGCCCCATAATCACGTCTCTTATTTATTCATATCATTTTATCGAGATGCATTACGATAAAGTTTTTTTTTATTGAGTTCTTATTCTATAGCAATGCAGAAATTTTATCGCGATTTTCTCAAATACAAGCTCTTACCTTCTTCCAGCTGGTGTTATCCTTAGTTGCAACTGCATTTTAACCTTTAGAATGACTTACTCCTAATACAATTTCTACTAAGAGATTTGACTAAATTAACCTCCGCGGTTCCTCAATCCGACTTCATAAACATATCCTGCTAGAGATTAAAAATATTCGACGTCAGTGCAGACGTCTCATGAAGATCTATAATAATTTTCCTCAGAGAGTTCAACTTAAAAATCTATTTCTCTCACTTTTCAAATTTCCTTACCAGGATATAGAGAGATTACCGTTATATATTTTCAGCTTTTTAAATGCGTTTTGAGACATTAATTTGAAGATCATATCACAATCAAATTAGCAATACCTTTTATTTCACTTTGTTTACTCGAATTTCCTATAATAAAATTACTTATTTTGTTCTTCTTGTCTTTTTTTTTTGTACTGAAAAAATAAAATATGTACTTTACTTTGTGACCCTCCTCCTCACTAATACTGAGAAACGGTTTCCCGAAAGAATGTTGCTACTGGACACTAAAAATGTTGTGATTTTACTATTAACTGCTCTATGCTCTCGTTGTTAGGAATAGTGGTACTGTTAACAGCCTGGTATATTGCGCAGTAACTGAATTTTGTGTTTGGTAAATACTATATTCTTGTGTGCTTTGGAGATGAGAACGAGAGAGTCGTATCTTAGAACATACTCTCGTGTATGTTCCACAAATTCCTCACTCCACTATATCCTGCAAAACGTTGTGACGAGCGAGGGTCCTATGATAATCCTAGTGAGGGTGGTGGTGTTAAGGTCAAGTCGGTTAGCTCGGGTTATTTATTGTATTGGTATGTGTTTTATTATGAGCATATTGGTTGGAGGGGAATGGAGTAAGTTTAATTGTGAGTGTGAGTAACCTTAAAGATGTGAAATGAGTCATGTGTCATTTACGCGTTCACAGATATTCACAACATGTTGAACTGCAGTGCCCAACAATGTCAAATGATGCATATACTTATATATCGGGAAGTATTTGTTTCTGATTTGAGAATAATGGTCTTTATCGTTGTGAGTGGAAGAGACGCAGATTTTCATTACTTATATATGCATTGTTTCTCGTACTTTACTCTCACAGTAATAATTGTAATTAGGAGCTTTGGGATATTAGCCCTGAGCCTCTATGCTGAGTTGATTTGTTAAGGAGGGAGTGTCATAATACTCGACCTAACGATGACACACTGTGAGTTGCGGAATTTGGCGTATTTACCGTGCGGTAAATGCCTTTTTCCAAACTGTTCATGCAATCGCAAGGACGCTACGACCGCTACAGCACCGCGACGCTGTTTCATTTTTTAAGACGTACTATTAGGGTTTCTCTTTTGCTCGTATCAATAATTTAATGGTACCTGGCCTTACCGTTCTGATGAAATCTGACTCTTGCTGAAAGATTCTTTACTAATTCTCACTCTAATAATGTCCACTGCGTTACTTATTTCTTCTTTCTATCGTCTTATCATCACTATTTCTCATGCATAATTATTTTTGCTCTATAACATTCTTATTCTATATCTAATCTCTCCGAGGCTTAAACCATAAGCTTCTTTTTAAACCGGTGTAATTCTATAAACAGTAGAATATCCTTCACCGTGTGCCCTCATGTGTAGCTTTTTACTCTCTTGGGACCACTTTTCCTTTCACCATGAGCCAACCTCTTATGATCTTCATCTCCACCTGTGTCAACATATTATTTCTTTAGTTCCGTACTCTAGTATAGCAGAAGAGCTCTTAATCCACACACAAGTCCTTTTGCCCCACCTGAATCCACACTAATATGCTTTTCCGTTCTCTCTTGCCCCTGACTATGTGTTCAGCTATCACTTTTTACACCGATTTTATCATAAGTCGAATTCTCTATAGCAACTGCAGTGGCTCGATCGGTAGACACAGATGAGTCGCATGGCAAGTGGCCCGGGTTTGAATCCCTAGTCGCCTCAGTGATTATAAAAATATCTCTCCCGCATATTTAACACTGAAGTCACGAGGCGCTCGTTGCCTAACATTTCCCTTGTAGTAGGCCTGTTTATTGAACTTGTTCCAGTCCTTAACAACAAATAATAAACACTTATCTACGGAATTTGCGTGATTTAAATATATTACTTCACCATTCACCTTCCTTTCTAATCCACTAAGACCTATTTCACTTCTCGTTCACTCAACGCTCAGCATCAAGCATTTATGACAGCGAAATGACCCCTCCACTAAAACTTTAAATGCATACTTGACCATTAAAGACATCACTCGTTATGACACATCTTTTTAAATGACCACTACTGATACCGATTAAATATTTCCCATTCCTAAAACCGCCCTCACTATGATTTATACCATCACTCAAAACACCCTATTACTCAACATCTCCTTCGTTATCTGTACGCTGAGCTCTCAATAACGACAAAATCATCCATACTTTTTCCTAGGGATTCGATTATCGGCCTATACTTCTCACCTTTTGGTTGAGCAATGGAAGCATAACCAACTCTGTATGAAAATATCTTTATTGGAGATAACTTCTTGTGTTACAACACGAAATGTTATTTACTATACACACCATACCGATCTCTCGATTCACAAGAAAGTACGAATTCCCATCGAATTCGTCCATCAAAACCATTTCTCCATATTTTCTCTACTCGATCCATCACCCGAGCACAACCATTTCCATAGCAGTTCGGGCATAACGATCATTTCTCCCAAAAAACCACCTGTTTATGCCATCCCTTTTTTGATTCCACTTGATAAGAACTTCTTATCTCAGCAAACCATTACAGGTCCCCCAAAGACACTGATGTGATAGACTCTGAAAGCTCCTTACCACCAACACCATACACAACTTCTAATTCGACAGACAATCATTCTCAGACTATATGCAGCTGTTCAGTCTCCAAAAATAAGAATCCGATGAACTTCTAGCGTATTCCTTTCAACGAGTTCCCTAACATCAGTGGACCATAATGACCAATACCGTACCACCTCCGTCACAACAACCACACATGAACATTATCTAACTTGACGCCTATTATTTGCAAACGTTAAATTTAACCCAGTTTAGCATCTAAGGCACTACACACGGACATACAGTCTAGCCATCACGACTTTTGCTTACCCACAAAGAGTCACTTCCTAAAGCCATCAGCAAAGATATAGAAAATGTGTGGACAATTGACTCCTATCTCTCACCTCATCTCATTATCTCTTCCAACAAACGCAGCCACACACGACACAACCATTTCAACATCACACGTAACTCACTTAATTACTGTCGATCAACCCTGGTTTTCCTTTCATATTTTTAGTGTTAGAGTCCACGCGGCAAAAAATCAAATTTGCCCTTTCTAAAATATGTCCACTCTCTCTCTCTCACTCATTCTCTCTCAAACATTTAATTTCCTTGACATCCATGTACCCATGATTCATTCCATACATTTCAGGACACCAGAAAATTGAAACGGTCGTTTACGGCGATCAAACTGACCCACAAATACTATCTGAGGCAATGCCATCAGCACGCATTCCCTAGCAAGAGATAGGGGTGGTCAGTCGGCCACTTCCACCCACCCAACTACCCGCCCTTAGCGATCTTCTACGACACGCAGGACATACGATGTGGGATATTCTTTCTCCCCCCACACAGGGATATGAGTAGTAGGGATGTCTTGTAAGGTGTTATCTTAGAAGTGGGGTGTGTACTTTAATCATGTGTAAATATGATATGTGGAATAAATGGTGGTTAGTAAATAGTTGCCTGGGAAGGAATGATGTGTGAGGGAATATGAACGCAAAAAGAGAAAGACGCACTATTAAAAATGGGGAGGTAATTTCATCGCTTCGAGTAAGTGCGTGTACTCTCCCTCTTTAATATATATATAATAATTAATATACTATATATATATATATATATATATATATATATATATATAATATATATATATATATTATATATATTGATATTATTATAATATATATTATAAATATTAATATATAATAAGTTAATATTATCACTCACACACACCTTCTTTCCCCAAAGACTAGGGGTAGGTGCGTGACATGCACAGGAAACAGAAAAAGATAAAAAAAAAGAAATTTAATGACCAGCCGAAAAGAGAAAGCCCACCTTTAACGCCCACTTTATGCTATTAGTAGAGAAATGTTCGTCGCAAGTAAATAGAAAAGAATTCCACCTTAAGATTTCAACGGTGACTTCTGGACGACGTGACCTTCCTCACTATGGCATCTCGTCAATGTTGGCGGTTCGTCGCTCCGTTGGCCCAGATGGGAACCCAGCAACCAATACCACAGACCTCACATAACCACCGCAATTCACTCCTATTATGTCAGCCTCGCTTCTGCCCAAACTTTGCATTTCTTCTCTCCAGGTATTTTCCTTAACTGAATCAATCCACTTTTCTTATCCGGTCTCCCAGCCGGTCGATTTTCCCAAAACTAACTCAACCACTATAACCATCCTCTTAAACCACTGACTATCATCCATCTTCCACATGGACCAATAACCATCCTCACGATACTTATTTATTTTCTCGCTAATTTATCCCTTTCTTGACACCTACAACACAACTCTCTAATACGTTTCTTTCCCAATATTTATCAATGCATTCTCACACACCTACACACCGTTCAGGGGTGGTTCTGGCCCCTAAGATTGTTTCCATCTGAAACAACATTAACTTTAGATCTATACCTCTTATCCAGACCATAGTCTCACTACTATGCATTAACACCGGTAACAACATACCCTCAATGCAGTACCCTACGCCTCAAAGACTTTTAGTCCAGTTTATCACCCAAACGATTTATAATTACACATAAGCCACCTTCTGCCATTCACAACTTTTCCCACTACACTGGCAGTCATCCGTTCCCTTTTCACTAACATAATATCTAAATATTTAAACTCGGACACTTAATTCCAACTGCTCAGCATCTAACATAACTTCACACGCGAGGACTGTTTTCAAACGTCACAACCATAACCTTTTATCTTTGTTTATTCTTACTTTGGTTACTTTTATTTTAAACCCCTCCTTTTTTTCACACCCATGTCAAATCTCTCTACCAATCCCAGAAGAGCTTACCAGTCCATTGCCAGTTTGAGGCTAAAAACTGAAGGGCCCACAAAAAGAGCCGGCCGACAAAAATCAAAACCCTGCGGTTAGCGTCGTGACCTCCCCTTCAGATGTAGAGAAATAAATACATTGTTATAGTGAATTGATGCGAGTAAGGTAGATGGTAGAATCCGTATCTATTCAATTTTATCACTTGTATTGGATAAAATTTTATTTTTAAAAATTAATACTATCGCTCCTGGGAAGTTATAGTTATTGATAAAATATTCTGTTCATCTTTGGTAATAAACCTGCCAAGATTCGATTTTTTTTCTTTCTTTTCTTTTAACATTGATTCGGACAGGAGACTCTCTTTCTTAATTAATTTAACAGAAATCACAAGTTCTGTTGTAAAATGTCAAATGTGGCATTGATTGAAAATTTTTCATCGAAGTTTGTGCGAAATCTTTCAAAGCAAGCATGACATTTTCATATGATTAAGAGCAGTTGCTGTCACTAATGAAGGAGACTGCCAATATAGTACTTATGATGAGTTCAGAAGTGACAGACTTTGATGCTACATTTAGAGCTTACAAAGACATTCACTCCCGTACATTACAGATTTCAATATTGAGATTTTTGAAGAAGAAGGAAAGTATCGCTGATTCATCTCAAAGCCCTCCCTCTAAAGCACCCCGAAAAATTGCTATTAGAAACTTTTCTATAATGTAAACAACTCTCATACCGTAGACTTTCCGATGCGAACTCTATGTTTAGCAAATTCCTTATTAGTTTTGTTCATACTCAGTCCTCTGGAAAATAAATTCCTATTAAAATACTGTGTTGTTCCAGCTCTGGTGACCTGAACTTGTGCCAATTGTTTCAACTTCGTCAAACAGTTTTCTAAAATGTTTGTACTCTATATGAAATATGAGCATTCAGACAGTGACAAACGACTTTGATGCTACATTTAGAGCTCGAAACTTATTCAGAGATGTGCCCTGGGCACCTGTCGTCCATGGTCATTTGCGTGCCATCTCTTCACATCTGACATTTAAGTGAAGGAAGGGTTCCTTTCATTATCCTCCTCCGTAGATCCTCCATAGTATTTCATAACGTTTCTGACTACATTACAAGTGCTATAGTGTACATCTATTAATAATTTATATATTATCTTTGTCATATGCCCGGCAGCGATCACTATTCGTCAATCATTATTCTTCAATAGTGAAATATAATATAAGATTAAATATTTAAAAGATATTATATATTAAATGCATATTATATACTAAATATAGGCCTGAATATTATATATTAAATATATATTATACCGTATATTATGTGATAGAAGCATACTTCTACCCAGTTGTGAGTTGCCAAAAGTTTTACAAACTGTTCTCTGATTTGTCATAAGAGTTAGCTGCCGGTTCGCTTCCAGTTTAATCATACAACAAAACAATGAAATACCGGTTCCCTTTCAGCCGAACCGGCTGAGAACCATCTCCAACTCCACCACAGCTTCTACCACAACACCATCATCAAGCAACCTCTTCTTCTTTTCTTTGGGATTCACACTTTCATCTTCTTCTTCTTCATATTATTATTATTATTATTATTATTATTATTATTATTATTATTATTATTATTATTATTATTATTATTATTATTATTATTATTATTATTATTATTATTATTATTATTATTATTATTATTATTATTATTATTATTATTATTATTATTATTATTATTATTATTTTTATTATTATTATTATTTTTATTATTATTATTATTTTTATTATTATTTTAATGCGTTCTAATTAAGTAAAAGAAAAACAAAAGACAAGAAGAAAAGAAAGTGACGAAAAAGTAAGCAAAAGGAGAGAGAGAGAGAGATGAGAGAGAGGAGAGAGAGAGAGAGAGACGAGAGAGAGAGGAGAGAGAGAGAGATGGACCGAGAGAGAGACGAAGAAGATCTGAGCGAGAGAGAGAGAGAGGAGAGAGAGAGAGAGAATGAACTGTCGGACACAAGAACAGGCAAGCCTATAGACCAGCGATTCCCAAAGTGGGCTGTATCGACCCCCAGGGGTCTATAACAGTCTGCAAAGTGGTCCATGGAGTAACAAAACAATTGGAGAGCGGGTCCATGAGATGTAAAATGGGGTCAACGAAGGTATCTCATTCAGCAGCTATATAATTAATTATATTAAATTAGTATATTTCATAAAAACTTGTGTAGAGTTGTAGCACATTTGCTTTGAACTTGTAACAAACTGTGCACATAATACATTATACGCAAGTATCATCATTGTTACACGCATACGCCGCATAGAAATATCTTGTCAATTCTTGTTCAGAGCTTCGCGAAGACAGCTCAGTAAGACTCGTACTTGCACCGACTTGTTCAATTCTTCTGTCAATAAATACGAATGTGAGAGACAAATACGTTCATTTGTTTCCTGAGTCTTGAAAAGAAAAGTGTTTAGAAAATATTTTTAAAAATATAAACTGGTAGTTAGGCATATACAAATTAAAGTGAATCAAAGTTAAAATGAATCAATGTTTTTGTTTGGGAGCGCCGGAGAAAAGTAAGTACGTATTTTTTTTTATAAAAATTTTAGTTTTTCTACTCGTAGTTAGCAAAGATAGATAAATTGCGCTGATCATGACTCGAGTTTTTTTTATGTTGCCATGGCTTGAGTTTTTTGATGTTGCCATAAGCAGGGTTTTATTTATAATTAATAAATCGTGAAACGTGAAGCAAGTGAGGGACAGAGGGATATTTCACATTAGTCATGTTAAACTTTGCTATATATATATATATATATATATATATATATATATATATATATATATATATATATATATATATATATATATATATATATATATATATATATATATATATATATATATATATATATATATATATATATAAGTTTTAGCAAAAAATCAATATCAGGTAAGCAGGGGGTCTACCCAAAACCGAAAAACATGGCAAGTGGTCTACGAGACAAAAATGTTTGGGGACCTCTGCTATAGACGGAAAGACGAACCTGTAAACAGATAGACGGTCAGCTTCAGAACAGCACAGACAAGCAAATAATAGAAAGGCGAACAGAGTGATGGACGAGACAGCTAAGAGGACAGAAGGACGAACAGACAAACATTAAAACCGGTCGGACTAACAGGACAGAAAGACGAACTAACAGGCGAACGAACAGAAATCGGAACAACAGACAGGAAGACGATCCAACAGATGTACGAAAAGAAATCGGAATAATAGACGTATAGGCCCATGTATGAATAGACCATCGAACAGAAAGACGAACAGACATTAGATTAACAAGCGAAGAGTCAGAAAGACGGGACGAACAGACAAGAACAGACAACCGGAAAAAAATAAAATGGACGGACGAAAAAAGAATAGAAAAATCAATGAAAAAAAAGCAAACGAATAAATTTTTATTCAAAACATCGAAACTTTTCTATTATTATTATTATTATTATTATTATTATTATTATTATTATTATTATTATTATTATTATTATTATTATTATTATTATTATTATTATTATTATTATTATTATTATTATTATTATTATTATTATTATTATTATTTAGAAATTCTTTGTCAGCTTTTGTTTTAATATAAGTTTACTTTTAACTTCCAATTCTCTAAATATTTTTTTCTGATTTTCATTTAATTTTCTTAATACTAGTCTAGAAAATAGTTTACAAAGAAAATAAGAGGCATATTTAAATTTATTAGTTTCTGACCGGTTTCGTCCGTAAACTTCGGACATCTTCAGAGTTTGATTCTAACATTTGAATATAATAACAAAGATTTAAAAAAATTAAAATTACAAAGAGATTTAATTTTTATTTCATATTGTATTTAATTTAAGTGACAATACGTTGAACTTTAAGTTAATGTCTGGTTTTAAATGTTTTATGTAGTAGGCCTCAGCTATTTTCATTTGAAGTCTTGGATGGAGGAGTTGCAAAATTTTGGACAAGATTTCTTTTCATATATTTTGTTTGTTATGTTCGTGAATAAATGTCAGTATATTTTACTAGGTTTAAATCGGTGCTGGTATGCTATCTGTCAATCTATTAGTCGTGTAACCAATATACGCCGACGTTACATTCAGACTCGGGACATGCGAATGGTACACGACATGGTGATTAACTGAAAAGGTATCCTTAGTAGAGAAGCAGGAAGAAAGTTTTCTTGTTATTTTGTGGTAGTTTAACGTGTGATTTTTTGTTTGTTGCTTGTAGATTTAATGTGGGTGTTAATAACAGGGCTGCGGAGCCGGCTAATTGTTTTTCCGGCTCGACTCCGGCCTCGCGGTCTCCATTCATTTTAAAAAATATACCCGAATCTCCGAACTCCGGCCCGCTCCAGCATTTTAAAATTACCCGCCTCCGACTCCGGCTCCGACTTCAGGCATTTTAAGATTGTTCGGCTCCGGCCTCTAGCGTCCGGCTCGGCTCCTGCTCCGGCTCCGACCTCTAGTTATAATTCCTTTTCCATTACAAATATGAAATCATTAATTTTCTGTTACAAAATTTTTAGGTTTATGAAATTGAATGTTTGTTAATGACATCTTTTATTAACTTAGAATTAAAAAACAGAAAATATTTATATTTTTATAAGATTTTAGAATACAGAAAAAGAATAATTCACTTTCTTCCTAGATTTTAATATAATTCCTCTTCGAACGATGAACTGCCTGTACATTTACGTATAATAATTTTACTAAAAAAATTTTTATTTTTTTTTAAAACGGAAAAATTATATTTCAGTTTCACCTTAAAGTTTTAAAATATTTCCTCTTGAATATAAGCCTGCCTGAACGTTATGTAATATAATTTAATTAAAAACATTTTTTATTGAAAAAAAAAATATTATAATCTCACTTTCTTACTAAATTTTGAATTCCATGTCCCTTTTGAACTGCGTTATAGCATATGTACCATAAATTATTCAAAACAATTTTCTTAAAAAATAAACTTCTTCAATAAAAATCCTCCTTCAGCGATCTCTAAGATCCAATTTTATTACTTTTTTAAAGCAAAAAATAAGCTCTCAAATTCACTTGACTAAGATGGAAAGCTGTAATTGTGTATAAGCCGCATCTTGAAAAATTTTAGGATAGTAGAGGAAATCCTCTAATTAACTGTTTTAATTTTGATCCGGTGATTTTATTATTCGTCTAATGCCTTGTGAATTCTAAAATTGTATATTTCTTAGAGGATTTTTTAGTTAAAGGGTTTTTACTGTAGATTGGCTTTTTTCAGTTGCTTTTCTGCAGATCCCCAATGGTCAAATTTTACCTCTTTATCTGACAAGATACCACAAGGGAGGATTCTGAAACTGCTGAACTATCTGACTCCGACCCAGATTCTCGATAGTATTATTCATCTTAATCCTTAGTTCACAACAGAAAATTCCTTAGCTTTTAATTGCAGATCTTCATTCTGAGGAAGAACAGCTGAACTTCGTGGACCAACAAGATGGCCGGACAAAAAATTTTTGTTTCAGTTAACATTCTTCCCTTCTCTTTCTATTGAATTTATGTCATTTGAAAAAATCCATTCTCTATAAAAAAAAAAAAAAAAAAATTCTGCATCAAGACTACTCTGATTGAATATTTTTGAGTGTTTCGATTGTCCTGACTAACTATCGGGAGAGAGAAGTTCAGGAGTTACCGGGCAAGCAATCATTACTAATATGGTCTTTAGTTGCAAAAAGCCTTTCGAGCAATAAGACATGCTCCTTTGTCTCTTGATCTAAGATTGAAACTTTTCCAGCTTGACGCTTTAGAACTTCCATTAATATTGGGATTCGCGTTGCTTTTGCTGTTTGTTTCGCCTTGCTTATAAGATTTACTGCATGAGTATTGCGGAGACAATCACGCACTGCTAACATAAAGTATGAACTCCACACCTCATGTGTGAAATGATAATGTCATCGGAACCATAGTCTCTATCATAGTTTGATCAAGTTCATTCTGAAAACAACTATTACTGCTTCGTTTGACATTCAATAAAATCAATATCACATTTACCAAGCTTCCTGTTCCGTGTCACTTCTATATTGTCCCTTAATTTAATTTTTCAATCTACTGATCATGTACTTGATGCGCAGATCCGTAACTAAGCTAGATATTTGCCACTAATTATTTCGAATGCTTTTAAAACGTCAATAACAAGTTCTCGGATTATATAGGTAAATTTTGGCAATTTGCTATCTTCTTTATGCTAACGTAATTATGTAATATTGTTGAATTAAGAAATTTATTGCAATACATCATACAACAGGACTGAAAATTAATATGATGACAAGTCTTCCATTTTAAAATGCAGGTCGTTTTAGATTATTTTATCTTCTATTTTTCATAATATTATGTTGATAAAATTTTTTTTCAATTATTTTCCCGGTCTAAAGGAACTTCCAGTTTCGAAGTCATGTCTCCACATAGTGCTTTAAATCCTACTCTTGCAAAAAAATCCTAATGGGTCACTATCTTTAACAACCATTATAATCAATTATAGTTTGAATTTTTCATTTGACATAGACAGAACAAGTTTTTAACAATTGAAAGAAGTATATATCCACTTTAGTCTAAGTTTTCCAAAAATAAGGTTCATCCTGAACCAGCTGTTTCTCACCTTTCTTAAACATTGCGAGCAATGTTTGGATGAGAGCGTTTTAAAGTCGCACTAATTTATAAGGATCAGTAGATGTATCTGTGACCAAAATGAGTAACTGTGTGTTTGGTAAACTCTTTAAATCATGATCGAACTGACTGTTTCCCATTAACTGTGTTAACTATTTCATAATTGACAAATGTAAGTACTTTTATCTTCAGAGAAAATAAAATATTCAAGTACATGAGGTGTTTTCGATTTTGGTTTAGTTGACATGATTTTTCTAAGGATAATAAACTTAATTAATTAAAGTTACCTAAAGAAGTATAGAACCTTTTTTAGTTTTGAACAATAAATAAACATAAGCATATTTCTGAAAAAAAAGAGAATATATATATATATATATATATATATATATATCTATTATATATATATATATATATATATATAACATATATATATATTATATAAATATATAAATTATTTATAAATATATATATATATATATATATATATATATATATATATCCGCTTAATCAGAAAAAAACACTTTTAACTCAATGTCCCAAACTATAGAACTATCTAAGGATTGGAGGTGATCTTCTCAATTGACATAAATATATATATATTATATATATATATATATAATATATATATAGTATATATATATAATAATTATATATCTATTATATGTATATATATATATATATATATATTATATATATATATAAATATATATATTATATATATATATATATATATATATATATATATTAAACCTGTTAAGTATCAATTTTATAATTACTTAATTTTGTACATGCCGGAGCCGGAGCAGCGTCTTTTTTTGCGGCTC